>CAUOFW020001868.1:0-66571 GCA_963454935.2 Ilex paraguariensis | reverse complement strand
TTTCAAACCAAAACCCAAGCTCTATGACCTCCTTTTCTCCCTTTCCTTCCTTTCCTCTATCTTCCCCAAGGGTGCTAAGGGTTTGGGGGTGAGAGATGTGAGAAAAAAATGGAAGAAATTGGCTGATTCCTGTGTTTTTAAACACGCAGTCCGCGACAATCACTGTTCATGGCTGAATTTGTGAGTTTTTCCAAAATTACAGTTTTGCCACTAGAAATCTCCATTTGATCCATACGACTACCCTAAGGTTTTTTGCGACGTTCCGGATTCATTTTTAATGTTATTTTAACCTAAAACATTGCTTTTTTGATTTATTTCAAAACTAAAATAATTCACACTTGGAACATTAAAATTTCTATTTTATTCCTTCGAACTACTATAGGTGATATCCTTACGATTTTTATATATATATGGTTTATTCTAAGTCATTGCATATAGAAAGAATCACTAAACAAGTACATTAATATAATAATGTAAACATATGGGGTTTTACACCTTCAGGTCTAATAAGAAAGCACAACCCTTTACTATCCAAGGAGCACCATAGTGCAGATTTTGTCAACTTTCATAGAATAAAACTGATTGACTCAGGTATTTCTAGGAGGTGTAACCTATATGGTTGGAAAGATATACGAGTTTAGGGTTCTAACAAATAACGGTGCACATTCGGACTTTCCCAATAAGAGTTATGATAAATTAGCGAAAGGTAGTCTGCCGGACAGATTTTTGGACAGTGTAGACACTACTTCGTAATATGGACATAACTCCTTCCTCCTAGTTCCGATTGAGATGATTCAAGGTGATTGGAATCCTAAGAGAGAGCTCTACAAATTTCATGTTTTAAGTTTTGAGAGATATGGACTGCATCAAGGTCGAATCGAGCTTGATGTTACAGCCAGTGCACTGTTCATCCCTTTTTCATTCTACCAAATTCAAACACACATCACTACACATATCCCCATTTTTACAACAATTATTTACTATATATCTATATACATATATAAAAGAAAATGCGGGTTTACAATCCACCCCCCTTAAAGAAAGTTTCGTCCTCGAAACTTACCTCAAGTAGCGAACAAATGTGGGTACTTCTCTCGCATTTCTAGCTCCGGTTCCCATGTAGCTTCTTCCACTCCATGGTGTTGCCACAAGACTTTCACCAATTTGATGACTTTGTTGCGAAGCACTTTCTCCTTGGCGTCGAGAATCTTCACTGGTTGTTCTTCATAGGTTGCTCCATCTTGAATTTCAATATCTTCTAAGTCTACAACCGGCGTTGCATCCGATTTACACTTCCTCAACATGGACACATGGAATACGTCGTGTACTCCCGATAACTGAGCTGGTAACCGCAACTGATATGCCGCCTTGCCCACCACTTTGATCACTTCAAATGGCCCGGTATACCTTGGCGCTAACTTTCCCTTCTTGCCGAATCTAAATACTCCTTTCTGGGGCGACACTTTGAGAAAACACATAGTCCCCCTCTTTGAATTCTAATGGTCTTCGTCTTTGATCCGTGTAGCTTTTCTGTCTACTCTGTGCTGTGCGTAGTCTCTCCCGGATGAGTTGAATTTTCTCTGTAGTCTCTCGAACAATTTCTGGCCCAAACAAACTACTCTCGCCCGCTTCTAACCAACACGTCGGGGATCTACATGGTCTTCCATACAAGGCCTCATAGGGTGCCATTCCAATACTGGTCTGATAGCTGTTGTTGTATGCAAATTCCACCAACGGTAAATGGTCACTCCAACTTCCCTTGAAGTCCAACGCGCAAGCTCGTAACATGTCTTCCACGATTTGTATCACCCTCTCGGATTGGCCATCCGTTTGGGGATGAAAGGTGTGCTGAAATGTAACTCTGTCCCCATAGCTTGTTGTAGACTTTCCAAAATCGCGCCACAAATCGAGAATCACGATCCGACACAATGGAGAGCGGAACTCCGTGCAACCTAACAATCTCACAGATATAGAGCTTGCTCAACGTCTCTAATGAGTCTGTGGTCTTCATACCCAAGAAATGAGCGGACTTGGTGAGTCTATCCACAATGACCCACACTGCATTATGCCTGCGCGACGTCCGTGGTAAACCCGACACGAAGTCCATGGTGATGTGATACCACTTCCACTCTGGAATAGGCAAAGACTGTAGGACTCCTCCTGGCCTTTGATGCTCAATCTTCACCTGCTGGCACACCGCACATTTTGCCACATACTTGGCTACATCTCGCTTCATTCCCCTCCACCAGTATTGACGCTTCATGTCCCTATACATCTTTGTGCTACCGGGGTGGATAGCAAACTTGGAGCGATGACACTCCCCAAGTATCTCCTCCTTTAGGGACGAATCATCGGGAACACATAGCTTCTCCCCATATCTCAACTCTCCATTCTTCCAAGACCATCCTCCCATCGCTTCCCCATTCTCCAATCGGCTCTAATCAAATCGAGTTCCGAATCCAGGCATTGCAACTCCACAACCCGTTGTCGAAGCGTCGGTTGAGCTACAAGGTTGAATAGATATGATTGATACTCCGGTCCATCCACCCATAGATCGTACTCCTCCAATGCATCAATCATTTTCCACCTATTTACCGCAAGAGAATTGATTTCACCCCGAGACTTCTTGCTAAGAGCGTCGGCAACTACATTGGCCTTCCCTGGATGGTAGTTGAGTGTGAACTCATCCACCTTCTCTGCCGGAGATTCAAGTCTTTCTGTGTGAAGATATACTTGAGGCTTTTATGGTCCGAAAACACTTGAAATTTCTCCCCGTATAAATAACATCTCCACAACTTAAGAGCAAACACCACTGCAGCCAGCTCCAAGTCGTGTGTGGGATAATTCTGCTCGTGCACCTTGAGTTGCCTCGAGCCATAAGCCACTACCTTCCCTCCTTGCATTAGAACGCATCCCAATCCTCGTAGTGAAGCATCGGTGTAAACATCGTAGCCTTCCCCACTACTCGGAATAATGAGGATAGGTGCAGTCGTCAACTTCTCCTTCAAGGTGCGAAAAGCTAGTTCACACGCTTGAGTCCACAAAAATTTCTCCCCTCTTTGTAAGGCGAGTCATCGGCATCGCAATCTTGGAGAACCCTTCCACAAACCTACGATAATAGCCGGCTAACCCCAAGAAACTCCGTACTTCTGTCACGTTCTTCGGTGGTTCCCATTTCATCACGGCCTCAATCTTTGCTGGATCAACCGCTACTCCTTGCTCGGACACAACATGGCCAAGGAACTTCACTTCCTTCATCCAAAACTCACACTTGCTCATCTTTGCATATAACTTATGTTCTCTCAATGTTTGTAGCACAATAGAGAGATGACGAGCATGTTCCTCCTGAGTCTGTGAGTAAATCAATATGTCATCAATAAACACAATGACAAATTGATCGAGGTATGGCCGGAAGACTCTGTGCATCAAATCCATGAAGGCTGCGGGGGCATTAGTCAATCCGAATGGCATCACCGTATACTCGAAATGACCATATCAGGTACGGAAAGCAGTCTTAGGAATATCCTCCTCCTTAATTCGCAGCTGATGATACCCCGTTCGAAGATCAATCTTGGAGTAATACTTTGAACCCTCCAACTGATCAAATAAGTCATCAATTCTCGGCAACGGATACTTATTCTTCACGATAACCCGATTCAACCTCCGGTAATCCGTGCACAACCGTAGAGTCTCATCCATTTTCTTCACAAAGAGGACCGGGGCTCCCCAAGGTGAAGTGCTTAGACGGATAAACCCAATCGCCAACAATTGATCCAACTGCTTCCTTAGCTCCTTCAACTCCAAAGGTGCCATCCGGTAGGGAGCAATGGATATGGGTTCGGTTCCCGGATAGAGATCGATCTTGAACTCAATTTCTCTATGTGGCGGTAATCCAGGTAATTCCTCAGGAAAAACATCCGAAAACTCCGATACAATTAACACCACATCCGTATGGAGTTTATTCATGTTATCTCCCATCAAGCTAGCTAAGAAACTCAAATGACTTCCTACTTTCGCTTTTAAGAATCTACTACCCGTAGTAGGAAATGGATGGAAAGAATCTCGGTTATTCACAAAACTAAAAATTACTCCTCCCGGCAATTGAAATGTAATCCGCTTGCGGAAACAATCCAGTACCGCACGAAAAGTGGATAACAAGTTCATCCCAAAAATCACGTCATACCCCTTCATCTCTAAAGCAATCAAATCCACAATCAATTTGTGCTCCCCAATACGAAGCACACAACCCTTGCAGACTCGGCTAGTACCCAATTGTTCTCCCGTAGGCAAGTCAACAGTCAAAGCATGTTCTAACTTCTCGAAACTCAATCCCAAATTCATAGCATATGCAGTACGTATAAAAGAATGAGTAGCACCGGGATCAAATAAGATTCGGGCCCAGGAATTGTAGAGAAGAATGATACCTTCCACAACGGCATTGGCAATGTCCTCCTCCGGCTGAGTCAAAGCAAATACTCGCCCTTGGTTGGTGCCGCCGGGGGCTTGAGTTTGTATCGGTCGATGCGGTGCAGGCCTCGGTGGTGGTGGTTGGGCTGCTGGTACTTGTCTTGCGGTCTGGATAGGCCCCTGAGGTGGAAAAACTGGGCAATGCATCCGAATATGTCCCACACCTCCGCATGCAAAGTAAGATCGTGGGATAATACCAGCTCTAGTCTGAGTGTCTCCCTCTCCTCGGGCTGTCAAAAGTCGTTGTCCACCTGTCGGGTCTGGGCGACGGTATGGTGTCGGTCTCTGTGCCCCACTAGTGCTAGCACCCGTCCGGATTGGACCTCCTCTCAAGAAGCCCTGTCGTCGCTGACTATCCTCTATGTCTCTCTCTACCAGTGCAGCTCTGTCCACCAAGTTCCCATACTCCCTAATCTTGAGAGCCACCAACTTCTCCCGGATGACCGGCCTCAGTCCCTGCTCAAATCGCTTAGCCCTGTCGGCCTCCGTAGATATAAATCCTGTAGCATAACGGGAGAGCTCGTCAAACCTCCTTTCGTACTCGGCCACCGTCGTGCTACCCTGTCGTAGAGCAAGAAAGTCAGCCTTCATTCGATCTCTGACTGATTCAGGAAAGTACTTGTCTTGAAATATTTGGTCGAACTCCTCCCAAGTGAGTGCATCAGTGTTCCTCCGTCTCTTGACCGAATCCCACCAATGGTCGGCCTCCCCCTCTAACAAATAGGTCGCCAAGCCAACCCTCAAATCTTCGGCAACTCCCATGCCGTCACATACCTTCTTCACTCTGCGTATCCACTTGTCCGCATCCAAAGGGTTAGAGCTCCCTTGGAAGGTGGGTGGATGTTGTCTCAGAAATTCTCGAAGAACCACCATCCTTCGATCTCCATTTTCAATTCCGGGTACTTGCGCTAGTGGTTGAGCTCCACCATTATGGTTGTTGTTCCCATTCTGGTTTTGTACCAAAGTGGTGAGCTCCTTCAAGCATTGATAGATGCCATTCATGGCATCGGGAGGTGGTGGTGGTGGTGGATTTGCTTGACCTCCACGACCACGCCCACGTCCACGTCCTCGTCCTCGTCCTCCATCCATCCTGCACATCAATTCACAATTTAATTTCATTGAGGTACAAGACATCCTAATTATTGCTTTAATTTAAAGCCTAAGATTTATATAAAACATAGATCAACAATTTTGTTCAACCTAATCCTGCCTTTCTAGTGGTAATCCATAACCTACAGCTCCCATGTAAGACCTAAAGCCTAAGCTCTGATACCAAATTTGTAACGCCCCAAAAACCCCCTTGGGTGACATTACATTCTAAAAACCATTCACCCCATGAGAGCATTACGTAAATTCATCACGACGAAAGTTCATTCATCAACCATTCATATTTTAACAAAATTTGGGCAGAGTCTCCTTTGTACGGGGAGCTTTACCCAAAACACAACCTGTACAATTATATTACAATTGACCACACCGGGTCCACATATGCATAACTATTGACCACACCGGGTCTATTTATCCATCATAAAATAAACTTTCATTCATCATATGTCATATCCACACTATCATCCCAAAAGAATAGGTCCAATCTTGGCCTTTACATCTCCACAATGTAATAATATAACGCAGCGAAAATAACAAAAAAAAAGAACTAGACTTCAAAAGGATATTCTAAGTATAATCTAGTCTAGAACAAAATAAAAGTGTCGCTCTAAGCGTCCACCTCGGGATCCACATTCCCTTCAAGCGGAGTCTCCCAATGGGCGGGCTCCTCGGCTCCTAACTCCTCCTCAAGTGTGAAATCTGAAAATGTTATTTGTAGGGGGTGAGCACGAAGCTCTGTAGCAAAATCCTCTCAACTCATACAAGGTTTATAAAAATATATAAAAGGGTCGGTCTCATTTTTCAACATAGCATAGATACATAATTTGAAATGAAACGGGTGCATTTTTCAACGAATCTCAAGTTTAAGTAACAATAGTAATAGAAAGGAGCAATTTCAACCAAGTGCTAATAAACATCCATTGCCAAAATATAAATCATTTCCCACACATGATATCATATTGTCCTCTCTAACGGGAGCATCCTTACAAGGAACCTCTCACCCTCAAGATTTGGTTTCTCAAGCATCCTTACAAGGAACCTCTTGAGAAAATCACATACTGTCCTCTTTTGGTATGAGCATCCTTACAAGGAACCTCTCACCCTCAAGATTTGGTTTCTCAAGCATCCTTACAAGGAACCTCTTGAGATGGAATGAGCATCCTTACAAGGAACCTCTCATCCATGTTCATTCCAACAACCATACAAGATCACATCATCCCAACAATCGTCACACATAACCAAGGATTCCATAAATCTCTAATTTACAAGCAAATTTCCAAAGATCCACAAATCCATTATGAGGCAATTTCAATAAACAATTACGAAAATACAAGAGATCACCACAACATCATTTATTACTCAACACAAACCACTAAAGTTTTCAAAGCCAAGATTGAGTGACTATAGAGAGAAAAATTCATATTTCTCAAAAGTTAGGGTTGAGAGCAAAAACAAGAGAAAGTAGTTACCCAACCATAACATTGTTTAGAACATGATAATATTTGCATAGACATCAAGAATCAAAGGTTTCCTAACATACATCTAAGATTTAGATCAAAAAAAAAAAAACCTATATGTATACATAGCCCTAGTCTCAATGTAAGAGAAAGAGAAGAAATCCCCTACCTTGAATCAAAGTTTCAAACCAAAAACTCAAGCTCTAATGACCTCCTTTCTCCCTTTCCTCCTTTCCTCTATCTTCCCCAAGGGTGCTAAGGGGTTTGGGGGTGAGAGATGTGAGAAAAAAATGGAAGAAATTGGCTGGATTCTGTGTTTTAAACATAGCAGTCCGCGACAAATCACTGTTCATTGCTGAATTTTGAGTTTTTTTCCAAAATTACAGTTTTGCCACTAAAAATCTCCAATTTGATCCATACGACTACCCTAAGGTTTTTCGACGTTCCGGATTCATTTTTAATGTTATTTTAACCTAAAAACATTGCTTTTTATGATTTATTTCAAAACTAAAATAAATTCACACTTGGAACATTAAAATTTCTATTTTATTCCTTCGAACTACTATAGGTGATATCCTTACGATTTTAATATATATATGGTTTATTCTTAAGTCATTACATATAGAAGAATCACTAAACAAGTACATTAATATATTAATGTAAACATATGGGGTTTTACACCTTCAAGGTCTAATAAGAAAGCACAACCCTTTACTATCCAAGGAGCACCATAGTGCAGATTTTTGGTCAACTTCATAGAATAAACTGATTTGACTCAGGTATTTCTAGGAGGTGTAACCTATATGGTTGGAAATATATACGAGTTAGGGTTCTAACAAAAATAACGGTGCACAATTCGGACTTTCGAATAAAGAGTTATGATGAAATTAGCGAAAGGTGGTCTGCCGGACAGATTTTTGGACAGTGTAGACACTACTTCGTAATATGGACATAACTCCTTCCTCCTAGTTCCGATTGAGATGATTCAAGGTGATATGGAATCCTAAGAGAGAGCTCTACAAATTTCATGTTTTAAGTTTTGAGAGATATGGACTGCATCAAGGTCAAAATCGAGCTTGATGTTACAGTCAGTGCACTGTTCATCCCTTTTGCATTCTACCAAATTCAAACACACATCACTACACATATCCCCATTTTTACAACAATTATTTACTATATATCTATATACATATATAAAAGAAAATGCGGGGTGTTACAATATCACACTAAATGAGTAGGTTGATTTTGAGGCTAAACTGGATCAGGAAGTGGATCCAAATTTGGAGGCTTAAAGTTCCTTTTGTTTAGTTGTGTTTTTATGAGACTTGGTTATGAGACAATATTAGGAATATTTCTTATTTAGTTAGTTGAAAGACTATTATTTTGGTTTTGGTTGTAAACATAAGGATTTATTTATATTTCTCTTAGAGATTTATCTAGTTAGTCTTTGAATGTGGAATGGTTTTTATTATTATTATTATTATTTAATTATTAACTTAGATGCTCTTATGGTTGGATGTTGTACAGATAGTGATGTCTTCTAGATTGGATTTTGGGGCTTTACTAACTTTTAGCTATATGTTCACCTATCACCAACAGTTATAGTCATGTAAGATTATTAATCATTCAAGCTATATGTTCTCCTAATTAATGAAGGTGATTTGTTAGACATGTACTTGATTTTATAAATTTTCACAAAGTCTAACACAAAACAAGAATGCTAGGGTGAAAGAGGCATGGTTTAAGGATCAAGTACTAAGACTTATAACCACTAAGTTTTCTATCTCCTAATTTGACTCGTAGTAATCCACTTCAACTTTGTTTTAATGACAAAAAAGCTACAATCCAAACCAAAATCTAATTACAAATAACAAAAGAAAATTTGTTTACTTTTTCTTTTTCCAATGTTTTTGTGTTTTTGGAAAATTAGCATAAAAACAAAAAATTATGCATAGCAAATGCAACAAACAAGAAATATTTACAATCATGAACCTAGAAAATGAGATGCAATGCATAAATATTAATCTAAGTTCACACTCTCATTTCACCTCTTCTTAGGTGATTCAACCACTTTGGTATCCTTATGGATTTCCAACTTAGTTGGAATAGTGAGCTTCTCAAGGTTCTCACTTCACACTCATACTTGTTCTCTTGTCCAGTCTCTTGGGTTAGCACGAGGAATGGATGGAAGACTCACTCTCTTCTCTCTGGAAGTTTCTAAGTCAATTTTAACTTTGGGAGTAGGAGGAGTCTTCTTCAACCTAACTAGTGAGCCTTTAGGCGGTAACACATTCCTAGGCATTGACTCACTAGACCTGTCCATAAGCTTGGTAAGATTATTGACCTGGTCATTGAAGACTTTGGATTAAATTGCTAGGTGGATGAGTTTTCGGTTCATGACTTCCCTAGTGTACATGCAAAGTGCACTATAGTGATTGTGTTCTCCACAAGTGAAACAAACAAATTGTCTGACATAGGATTCCTTAACAACAAACTTCTTTAAGTTTCTACCCTTGTTATCAACTTTAGCTTTTGCATGATTATTGTTCACTCATTGGGGTGAAGAGTTTGCAATCCTTTTCACAAACACTGTCTTGGAAAAAAGTAGTGGTATTGTGCTCAATAGTGTAACCCAAATCTCGTTTGTCATGCTCACTCTTCCTTATAGACAACATTTTCTCAAATATTTCTAACCCTAGGAAAGTATTTGAGAGAGTTCTTGTGACTCTTGAAGGTCTCTATCAAATTTTATCAACTCTAGACTCTTCTTTAACTCAACTAGCCTATGACGCTCTCTTTCTAAAAAACTCATCTTATCCTTCAAGGACTTATTCTACTCTTCTAGCCCATAAATATGAGCTTTGGACTTCACTAAGCCCACATGTAAGACATTGTACCAATTTATATGGATAATATGATTTTACGAATACTTCTAAAATAATTTCAATGATGATAAGAACTTCGAATCATTGTTGAAAGAATTATCATGAAGTTTGAGTTTTGCACATATTGCCTCTCGAATTAAATTTAGGTTTGGAGGAATTTAAGATGATAATGGTATCTAGGTATATTTCCAAAGGTAGCTAGGTCAAAATAATGTTACTATTAAATCCGGGAGGTCCTGAATCCTTGAGATACATGTTTGACATGCATCGTCGTTTGGATGGGTCAGGTAGTACTTTTGGTGTTTCGGATATTTTATTCTTTAAGAGATGAATAATGATTATTGATTGAGATATTGATGATTCAAGGTGAATCTAAAATGTTTGAAGATCACTCAAGATTGTTTTATAGGTTTGAATTTGAAGGAAATAAATTTGGAGGTATTCGGGGCTTAAATGCATTTTGGAGAGAATTCAGGTATAAAGGAATTTACCAATATATAAATATTTTGGTCATATCTTTTTACCCTGATGTCATATTGCATTCATTCTTGCGTAATTGGAAAGAATACTTGAAATACTACAAAAGAGTATTTCATTAAAGTGTCGTGAACCTCTAACTAGGCCAAAACTATCTTGAAACTTTCTACAAAAAGTAGGCTCCATCCGAACGAAAAGTAAACATGTGAGATTCTTAAATTAGGAACCATTCAAATGGAGCTATACCGGCCAAAAGGAAGCTAGAAACTGAAAGTTAGGACCATTCAAATAGAGATTTTTTCTCCGAACGGAAACACGATTTTTAACCTTATCAGCTTTGCGCCGCTAGAGTCTTGAAGAGAAGAAGAGTATATCATACTAGATTTTTGTAAAACCCAGTAAATTTAAATTTTTGTCAACAAGGACAAAACAGTAATTTTTCTGCTAAAGTACAGGTTGGAGACCTGAATTTTTCTAGATCTCGGATAGCAAAACGGACCTCACCTTTGAATTCCTCTCACGAAATCTAGTTACCACGTCAAATTTCATCGAATTCTGAGATAGTTAAATATTTTGTGTTTTACGAGGCGATCGAGTCTCGGGTGACCCAAAAACGAGATTTTTGGATAAAACTTTAGAATTTGAAAAATAATTAAATAAAATTTAATTATTTAAATATTTTAAACTTAAACCAGGACAAAATTTAATTGTTTCGAGATAAAAACGGACCAGAAAACAAAATGGTCGTGTGGCACGTTGTGGGCCAAGTATCCTAAGAGTATAAATAGGGGAAAAAATCAGATTTTTCCCCCATTTCTTCAGCCGGTTAACGTGAGAGGTGAAGAGGGGGAAAAGGGAGGAGCTCTCCACTTCTCTCTACGATCTACGACTCCATGGTGCTCAAATCCACACGGGGTAAGAACAAAAGTTGTTCTCCTCTCCGAGGGCTATGTGACCACACCAAAAACAACGGGTTTCACCGAAGGTTAAAAAATGAAATTTTGGGGAAGTAAGGATTCAAGGTTGTTTTGGGTTCTTGGGGCTTCCCAACGTCATTTTACGCTTTGAGAGGTAGGGGTTCTCCTACTTTGGTTCATTTATCACTTGTGTTATATGAAATGTGTGGGTTAAAAGAGAATATGTATTTCACTCATTTGTGTATATGACATGGATGAAATGGGCATGAAAAACGAGTATGTAATGGGTTGAAATAGAATTTCCTAGCTCGAAATTGTGATATGAAAATTGCTTGTTTTGTAATTCCATGGGAAAAGTGATTATATGAGCATGCTATATGTTTTATATTATGCTTTGTGAATGAGGTGGAAATTCTTATGTGATAATATGAATTGTTGTCTTGAAGGTGTTTGCCAAAATGTCTATGTGTGGATTGAGTTGTTATGACTTGATGATATATAACATGCTTAGAAAATGTGTTGGAAAGAAATGTTAATATGTGCTCTTTGAGATATTGACATTGTGATGATTTATGGAATTCATATGCATATGATATGAATCTCCATGGAACATGTAGACATGTGGTTTAAAATTGCTCATCTGACATTCATTACATGTGGGCACGATGTTGGAATAGCAATAATTCATTATATTACATATGCATGTAGACATCGCAATTTATGTGTGTGGGTGCATGGTTGACATCAAACACCACGTAGGTGGATGATGGGTGGGCTCGGGAAAGTTGGATTGAATGTCTGACTGAGTCGCATGGTTGCATGAAAAAGACTTGGGTTGGGGTAGCAAGAAGGGTTAGACTATCCCTCGGATGAGAGACCTAGTATTTGGATACGCACTTCCGTTGGTATGAGAGCCCATAAAGTGTGTCGGTGTATGCAGAACCATTGGTGGAAGTCTATGAATTCCGTGTCAGTTGGGTGACCGTTGCTGTAAGTCCATAAATACACACCCCAAGAAAGACTTGGAGATTTTAGTTAGTCATTAGGTGTGTAACACAAATGGCGGGGGCTTAGGGAGCCCAGTTTGATATTCACTGCATAACATGAGGTGAAGGTAGATAGTCGGAGCTAAGAAAGCTCGGTATTAATACACATTGGCATGGCATGTGTCGTCGAGCTGGGAAGGGCTCAGGTAAATTGTATGAATGAGCATCATCTCATTTCATGGCATAGTATGTCAGATTTCAATCTTGACTTGCTTAAGTATTAATTGGAATGAATTTTGGTTGTATTTTGTTGCATAACACATTGCATATGCACTTAGGTGGGAAGTAGCCCTTGTAAGAAATTTTCTACTGGGTGTTGGCTCATCCTATACGAGAACATATTTTAGGTGCGGGGTTCGTACCAGTGGAGGACTCACATTCGGGGCCTCAAAGATGAAGAAAAGTCGGTTTGTGGCTTTTGAAAACAAGTTTTTGTAAAAACTTTTGTTTAAAACCCATTTGACATGTAAATATATGGAATGGGTCGTATTAGACGTTGCATATATTAGATTATATGTGAAAAACATGATTTAGTATGTTTTGGATGAAAAATGTAGGTTTTGGAATGGGTTAAAATCGACAACAGGTGAATTGGGCAAAACTGGACAAAGTGTACCGGTACTGCGTACCGGTATAGTCTGCTCAGAAGGAAAAGCGTACCGGTACTGTCTGTCCAGAAGGCAAACCGTACCGGTACACAGTACCAGTACTGTCTCTTAAAATCTGAGATTTTTAAATTATTTTGCTAACCTTTGGACCTTGGTTTCCTTAGTTCCCTTGACACAAATGGACCTTAAAAGAGATATATTGGGGTATATTGAACCTCGATAAGAGTAAATGAATAACGAAACACGGGTAACACGTGTGAGTTAAAATCCTGGGTATTGGGATATTATTGGTGAGATATCAGCTCAAGTGACACTCACAGGCATTCCGCGGGTTGACGAGTTGTCAATGGGACCCCGGGTTTTAGGGGCGTCACAATTTTGAAGAGATCCACGTATAAAGAATCACATAAAATACTATAGGAGCAATCAAGGTTGGGTGTTTTCTCATTCCTATTCATTGAGGCTAGTGCTAATAACTGTATACTTTGCAAACTCTATCATATATATATGATAGATCTATAACTATTTTGAATTCCTTTAAATTATTTGATTTGTTTTCTTAGAAAAATATCTGATTTACATCCAAATTGTACGTTTTTAATTTGTAAACCCTATATCTTATATACTGTCAAATTGATAATATTGTTTTGGTGATCTAATGCTTGTGTTTATTAAAGTATTCTTTGTTCTGAAAATTGTAGAACAGTTGTTCATGGTACACGTGGATTTTATTAAAATGCATGAATTAGATCTCTTATATGGTGGGATTGATGAACTATGATTTTATTCAAACTTATATCACAGAGTGTTTAGATGTTTTTCTTATCTTGAATGGTTTGAAGATTTTCTATCACTCATAGTGGGGTTTGTTCCTTGCGGGGTTTCAAATCAATATTCATTCACGAAGGTCCAAGGTTGAGGATTCGTATACTACTTCTGAAAATATTTTGGAAAATACTAATGTGTCAATATACGCATTTCCTAAAACGTTGTGGCTCTGCGTACAAGAGATATAACTGTTATAATCTGTTGTTTTCTAAATGATTCCACTGATCTTGAATTTTCTCGAAACTTGAAATTGTTATAATGTCATATTTTTTTAAAGGTTATATATTATTTTGTTAAACTGAGACCTAACTATTTTCTTTATTTCTAAACCTTGTTTAGGTTTGGAGAAGTTTCTCTACCGGGCTAGTTTTGCTCACCCCTTAATTAATTTTTTTTTTTTTAATTTTGGCATTAAGAAGGATACACACTTAAGTGAGAATGTAGATTAGAAGGTTAAAGTGGATCGGGATGTGGATCCGGCTTTTGAAGTTTAGAGATTTATTTACTAGACTTCTAGTTTCATGGTTTTGATTATGGAACAATGGTTATGACTACTATTTAGTTAGAGATGAGATATTTACTTTTATTTAAGGTTTTTGGGATGTAAACCTTTAATGGTTGAGTTATGTTTTGTAGGTTTTTAGTTCGATGAAGTTGAATATTGTTGTTTTGATTTGTTTTATGGTATCTTTAATTATGCTCTCATAATTGTAAAAGTCATTAGTTAGATCACAACTATTTAAGGATTTGGAGCATGAAATCACATGGAGTGCTTTGTTATCTTCTTCACTTGTATTGAACCTCGCTGTAACACCTCAAATTTCTTACTCTAGGCATTACATATCGACAAAACATTTAATCATGAGAGCAACTAAAATACATCCAAACATCATCCAAAAACATAACAAAGCATTCACAATACCCCATTCATTACTAAAACTCCCAAATCTAGGCAAGCAATTTCTCAAGCTTACATCCAAAACATTTAAATAATACCAAGTCTTAAAGTAATTGACAAACTACCAAATGTTTATTACATCATCAAAGAATTAATCTCAAGTTCATAAACTAAACAGTAATTCTAGATCTCGACTCCAGAATCCCAATACTGGCAGCTCAATCTCAAATTCCACCTATTCATTCAACTCAACATTCTCTTCTATTCCTAAATATGAAAGTGTGGATTGTAAAGGGTGAGTAAGAACCCGTAGGAAATCTCTCTTAAATCCAAAGATTTTTAAAGTGTAAAACAGGAAAGTCTATTTTAAAAAATAGCATATATAATTCAAGGAAATAAAACAATGTCAGTTATAATGATTTCAAGTTTACGGAATACAGTAATTAAATAACAGAAGTAAACACTTATGCATCAGAGTAAAAAATTACCATTAAGTAAACACCATCTCAAATATCTCACGTATCTCATGTATGCTAGTTGCTTCTCAAGAATCTACACAATGAACCTATCTCGTTCACCCACTACAAATATAAACAATCTCAATCATTCCCCACAGGACCACATCACAAACAATAAGGGCGTGTACAGTCTCAAACAACATTAATGAATCTATTCCCAAGAAAAGTATATCATCCCTCAGCCTCGAACCTACGTGAACAATAGTGGTTGACCTCTCAAGGAGTAACCCCTTATGAGTGTTAGGCAACCATCTCACCCCCATTAGGATAGACTAACCTGTAACACTCTATATTAGCTTTCGAAGGCAATCCAAGTCCATCACATCTCAAACCATACAAGAGATAAAAACCACAACTTCATCAAAACCGTTTACTCAACCAATTACGATTTACATCAAAAGTAATGTATCACCATTTCACAATTCTCAATATACAGTAATAAACGAATTAAAATATGAAAAAGATCGTATCAAGAAACCTTTACTTTTGGGGTATTCAAAATCCTAGAGATTTATCAACTTTCGATTCTTGGAGAGAAAAACATACTCTTGAATGTAAAACATGGTTTATTCAAGAATTAGGGTTTATGAATCAAGAATGAATGACTATCCTAAAGAAATCATGTAAATTTTCAAGAACAATGGTTTTGAAATTCAAGAACTAGTAAACTTTATATAAAAACATGTATGTTCTTCAAGAACGATTCGTAAGATTTCAAGAAACCAAAACAAGATGCTTTTCTATCAAAATAATAACATTTAAGAGTAAAAACATACATAAATAATATTCTTAGCCTCAGTGAAAGAATTCAAGATGGAACCCAATACCTTAATCCGATGTTTTAAAATAGCCTTAGGTGTTTAATCCGTTCCCAACGTGCAAATCCCTTCGACTCTTGCGTTTTCTACTTGTCTTTTCACTCTCTAGAGGTGCCTAAGATTGAAAATTAATGAAATATGGCTAAAGGAGGCATCCTTAGGTATTTATAGGGTCAAAATCTGAATAGTCATCTCGAGCCTGATCGCTATTAACAAACATAACTTCAAATGTAACTACTATTCAAATGTTTCTTGCTCCCAATATCTCAATTTCTATTAGAGCTTCAATCAGACATCAAACTACTGTAACTGTAATGCCCCCAAAACCACCCTGGATGGCATTACCATTTAAAAACATTCATGTCATGAGAGCAACTAAATAAATCCATCATTAAAGAACATCCTTAATTTAACAAAAATCGGGCAGAGTCTCCTTTGTACGGGAAGCTCTATCCAAAACACAACTTGTGCAATTATACTACATTGACCACACCGGGTCCATTTACCCATCAAATAATAAAATTTCATTCACCACATGTAATATCCACAATATCATCCCAAAAGAATAGGCTAAGCTATGACACTTACATTCCCAAAGAATTATACTCAAACTTAGTAGCGGAATAAACAAAATTCTGGACTATACATGATCGTAAATAAATTCCCTATTCTAGCACAAAAATAAACTATAGCTCTAGATGTCCACCTCAGGATCTAGGTTCCCCTCTGGTGGAACCTCCCAATTTCCCGGCTCGTCAACTCCGGGATCTTCCTCTAGCACGAAATCTGAAAAGAAAACATTATTGGTAGGGGGTGAGCACTAAGCTCTGCAGGAAAATCCTAACAAACTCTAACAAGGTTTGGAAAACGTAGAAAATGGTCGGTCTCATTTCACAAATAGCATACGTAAATTTTGAAATAAAACATGACATTTTCAAAGATCTCAAGTTTATACATTAACAATAATCAAGTGGAAGAGTAAGTCAATCCCACCATAAATAACCATTCCAACGAATAATTATTCCCACAACAATTTTCAAGATAATCATATCCAAAAGATAACACAATAAAAAATAACCACACTGTATCTCAAGTCTGATGTAAGATAATCGCATGAATAAAAACATCCAGAATATCCTGACCCACACACACACAAATCTTCGCAACGATATCAAACTTCGGGAAGGGCGTCTACCGAAGCATTGTCCCATACCAATACATCGGCAATAACAAATCCGACCCAGGCATAGTATACTAATCTTCTGACACGGCACCCGTGAGCTAATAGTGGTTTGGTCCTCGCAAGGCACCAACCCCACTACGAGTGGTAGGAAAAGTTCAAACCCGCATAGAGTAAAAACCACACACATCTACCCACTCTACGATAACCGGTCAACGGCCACCCATGGTCATTCAAACGCCTCTATGAGATACAATCACCAACAATTTCTCAACAAAAGTTCATAATTTTCAAAACTCCCAAATTCCATAGGTATTTCTCAAATCACATTAATTCTCGAAAATCCCCAATTTTCTCTCATATGATTCCAATAAAACAATTTAAGAAAAATATGCAAGAGATCATCAAACATATATTTTTATTGTTCAAATAAAGCACTAGGGTTTTGAAATTAAGAATTAAGGAATATCAAGAAGAAAAATCTCCATTTCTTAAAAGATACAAGGGTTTTGAGATTTCATGGATTTAATGGCTATCAAACCATAACTTCATTCCAAACATGATAATATTTGCAAGAGTATCAAGAAATAATGATTTCAAAATATATATCTAAGATTTAGAAGCAAAACATATACATAGATATAAACCCTAGCCTCAATGTAGGAGAATGAGAAGAAATTTCTACCTAGAATCAAGAATTTCAAGTGAAAGCCCAAGCCCTATAGACCTCCTTTCTCCTCTCCTTCTTTTCCTTTACCTTCTCCTAGGGTTCCAAGAGGTGTGGAATGAGAGTGGAGTGAAAGAAATGAGGTTAAAGGGGCTGAAATCAGTGTTTTAAACACAGCCAACCCCAATTTTTACTGTTCACAACCTGTTTTGAGTTTCTCCAAAATTACGATTTTACCACTAAAATCTCCAATTTTATTCATATGACTACCCTAAGGTTTTTTGAAGTTCCGGATTCATTTTTAATGTTATTTTGACCTAAAAATATTTATTTTTATGATTTATTTCACAACTAAAAATAAATTTACACTCGAAACATTAAAATTACTATTTTATTCCTCCCTAATATTTATTCTTACAGTTTTAATATATATGGTTTATTCTTACGCCATTACATATATAAGAATCACTAAACAAGTACATTACTATATTAATATAAACATGTGGGGGTTTACACCTTCAAAGTCTAAGAAGAAAGCACAACACTTTACTATCCAAGGAACACCACAGTGCAGATTTTTTTATCAACTTCGGAGAATAAACTGATTTGACTTAGGTAGTTCTAGTATGTGTGACCTATATGGTTGGAAAGATATACGAGTTAGGGTTCTAACAAAAATAATGGTGCACAATTTGGACTTTCCAACAAAGAGTTATGATCAAATTAGTGAAAGGTAGTCTGCCGGACTATTTGGTTCTTCTATACTTGTTTGGAGCCTAAATATACTTATTATTCTTATATTTTGATTTAGGATGTAAATAGAGACGTTAAATGATAAACGAAACTAATTGGAATATTGTTGATAGTTTAGACATGTGGGGGTTTACAATCCACCCCCCTTAAAGAAAGTTTCGTCCTTGAAACTTACCTCAAGTAGCGAATAAGTGCAGGTACTTCTCTTGCATTTCTAGCTCCGGTTCCCAAGTAGCTTCTTCCACTCTATGGTGTTGCCACAAAACCTTCACTAGTCAGATGAATTTGTTGCAGAACACCTTCTCTTTGGAGTCGAGAATCTTCACCGGTTGTTCTTCATAGGTTGCTCCGTCTTGAATTTCAATATCTTCCAAGTCTACGACCGGCTTTGCATCCGATTGACACTTTCTCAACATCGACACGTGGAACACGTCATGTACCCCAGACAACTGAGCTGGTAACCGCAACTGATACGCCGCTTTGCCCACAACTTTGATCACTTCAAATGGCCCGGTATATCTTGGCGCTAACTTTCCCTTCTTGCCGAATCTAAATACTCCTTTCTTGGGTGACACTTTGAGGAACACGTAGTCTCCCACTTTGAATTCCAAGGGTCTTCGTCTTTGATCCGCATAGCTTTTCTGTCGACTTTGTGCCGTGCGTAACCTCTCTCGGATGAGTTGAATTTTCTCGGTAGTTTCTCGAACAATCTCCGGTCCAAAAAAACTACTCTCACCAGCTTCCAACCAACACATCGGGGATCTACATGGTCTTACATACAATGCTTCATATGGTGTCATCCCAATGCTTGCCTGATAGCTGTTGTTAAACGCAAACTCCACCAACGGCAAGTGATCACTCCAGCTTCCTTTGAAGTCCAACACGCAAGCACGTAACATGTCTTCCACAATCTGTATCACCCTCTCGGATTGGCCATACGTTTGGGGATGAAAAATTGTGCTGAAATGTAACTCTGTCCCCATGGCTTGTTGTAGACTTTGTCAGAACTGTGCCACAAATCGAGAATCATGATCTGACATGATAGAAAGTGGAACTCCATGCAATCGCACAATCTCACGTATATACAGCTGGCTCAAAGTCTCAAATGTGTCTGTGGTCTTCATACCCAAAAAATAAGTGGACATGGTGAGTCTATCCACAATAACCCATACTGCATTATGCCCACGCGACGTCCGTGATAAACCCGACACGAAATCCATGGTAATGTGATCCCACTTCCACTCTGGGATAGACAAAGACTGTAGTAATCCTCCTGGCTTTTGATGTTCGATCTTCACCTGCTGGCACACAACACATCGTGCTGTGAACCTTGTCACATCCTTCTTCATTCCCTTCCACCAATATTGGCGCTTCATGTCCCTATACATTTTTGTGCTACCAGGGTGGATAGCGAACTTAGAGCGATGACACTCTCCAAGTATCTCCTCCTTTAGGGATGAATCATCGGGAACACATAGCTTCTCCCCATATCTCAATTCACCGTTTCTCAAAGACCAACCCTCCATAGTTTCTCCATTCTCCAATTTAGCACGAATCGACGCTAATTCAGGATCCAAGCATTGCAATTCTATAACCCTACGTTGGAGAGTAGGTTAAGCCACAAGGTTGAACAAGCATGGTCGGGATCCATCTTCTCCAACCTATAGATCATAATCTCCAAGGGAATCCTTCAACTTCCATTCACCTTTGGAAACATTGAGTTCACCCCGAGACTTCCTACTAAGTGCATCGGCTACTACATTCGCCTTCCCCGGATGGTAGTTGAGTGTGAAATCGTAGTCTTCTAGGTACTCAATCCACCTTCTTTGCCGAAGATTCAAGTCTTTCTGTGTGAAGATATACTTGAGGCTCTTATGATCAGAGAACACTTGGAATTTCTCTCCATACAAATAACACCTCAACAACTTAAGAGCAAAAACCACAACAGCAAGCTCTAAGTCATGGGTGGGATAATTCTGCTTATGAACCTTGAGTTGCCAAGAGCCATAGGCAACCACCTTCTCTCATTGCATTAGCACACACCCCAAGCCTCGTAGCGAAGCATCGGTATACACATCGTATCCTTCCCCACTACTCGAATAATGAGGACAGGAGCAGTTGTCAACTTCTCCTTCAAGGTGCGAAAAGGTAGTTCACACTTGAGTCCACAAGAATTTTTCTCCCTTCTTTGTGAGACATGTCATCAGCATTGCTAACTTTGAGAACCCTTCTACAAACCTCTGGTAGTAGCCTGCTAAACCCAGAAAACTACATACTTCGGTCACATTCTTTGGTGGTTCCCACTTTATCACTGCCTCAATCTTTGCAAGGTCAACTGCTACCCCTTGTTTCGACACAACATGGCCAAGAAATTGCACTTCCTTCATCCAAAACTCACACTTACTCATCTTCGCATATAACTTATGTTCTCTCAATGTCTGTAGCACAATAGAGAGATGACGTCCATGTTCCTCGTGAGTCCGAGAAATAGATTAGTATGTCATCAATAAACACGATGACAAATTGATCTAGATACGGCCGAAATACCCTGTGCATTAAATCCATGAAGGCTGCTGGAGCATTAGTCAATCCGAACGGCATCACCATATACTCGAAATGATCATACCGAGTACGAAAAGCAGTCTTAGGAATATCTTCCTCCTTGATCCACAATTGATGATACCCTATGCGAAGATCAATCTTAGAATAATACTTAGAACCCCTCAACTAATCAAATAGGTCATCGATTCATGGCAAAAGGTATTTGTTCTTCACTGTTACTCGATTCAATCTTCGGTAATCCGTGCACAACTGAAGTGTCTCATCATGCTTCTTCACAAATAGTACCGGGGCTCCCCAAGGTGAAGTGCTCAAACGGATAAACCCAATGGTCAACAGATGATCCAGCTGCTTCCTTAGCTCCTTTAACTCCAACGGTGCCATCCGATAGGGAGCAATGGATATGGGTTCGGTTCCAGGGTAGAGATCTATCTTGAACTCAATCTCCCTGTGTGGGGGTAGCCTGGATAGTTCATCTAGGAAGACATCCGAAAAATCCAATACTATCAACACCACATCCGCATGGAATTTATCCCGATCATCTCCCTCAAGCTAGCTAAGAAACTCAAATGACTCCCCGCTTTCGCTTTTAAGAATCTACTATCCGTAGTAGGAAATGGATGGGAGGAATTTCGGTCAATCATGAAACTGAATACTACCCCTCCCGGTAGTTGGAAATAAATTTGTTTATGAAAACAATCTATTACCGCCCAGAATGTGAATAACAAATTCATTCCAAAGATCACGTCATACCCCTTCATGTCTAAGGCAACCAAATCTACAATCAATTCGTGATCCCCAATTCGAAGCACGCAACTCCTACACACCCGACTAGTATCCAATCGTTCACCCGTAGGCATATTAATACACAACGCATGTTCTAACTTCTCGAAGCCCAATCCCAATTTAATAGCATATGCAGTACGTATAAATGAATGAGTTGCACCTGGATCAAATAAAATTCGGGTCCAAGAATTGTAAAGAAGAACGATACCTTCCACTACGGCATTGGAGGCATCCTCCTCCGGTTGAGTCATAGCAAACACTCTTCCTTGATGAGCGCCGCTAGGTGCTGTAGCTCCTACCGGCCTCTGCGGTTGTGGCCTCTGTATCGGTGGCTTGTTTGCATTCACACGCCCAGTTGCTTGGTTGGTGTTGGTTGAAAGCAATGGGTAGTTATCTTTGTAGTGTCCAACACCTCCACATGCAAAGCATCGACGTGGGTCGGTGCCTACTCTCTCTAGTACTCCTCCCACTCCTCGAGTTGTCTATGGTCTCTGTCCAACTGCCTGATCTGGGTGACGGTGGGTGCCGCTTTCTGTGCTCCACTGCTACTAGCATTGGTCCTGATCGGACCTCCCCTCATAAGGTTCTGTCGCTGCTGATTATCTTCCATGTCTTTCTCCACCAACATAGCCCTATCCACAAGATCCCCATAGTCATGGATCCTAAGAGCCACAAGCTTCTCTCTAATGGCCGGCCTCAAGCCCTGCTCAAAATGTTGGCCCTCTTGGCCTCTGTGGATATGAATTCTATGGCATATCGGGACAATTCCTCAAACTTTCTCTCATACTCCCCCACCGTCAAACTACCCTATCGAAGAGCGAGGAAATCGGCACTCATCTTGTCTCTAACTGACTCAGGAAAATATTTGTCTTGGAAGACTTGATCAAACTCCTCCCAAGTGCATTTGTGTTCCTTCGTCTTTTTACCGAATCCCACCAATGGTCGGCCTCCCCCTCAAACAAATAGGTAGCTAAGTCAACCCTCAAGTCTTCGGTAACTCTCATGCCGTCACAAATATTCTTCACCCGGCGGATCCATCTATCCGCATCCAAAGGATTGGAGCTCCCTTGGAAGGTAGGCGGTTGTTGCCTCAGAAATTCCCGAAGAGTTACCATCCTCCGGTTGTCTTCCCCTTTGCCCGACAGTTGTGCTAGGTGGTGCACTCCACCATTATGGTTGTTGTTTCTATTTTGGTTTTGTACCAAAGTGGTAAATTCCCTCAAACATTGATATATGCCGCTTAAGGCATCGAGAGGTGGGGGTGGTGAATTTTCTTGTCCTCCCCGACCATGCCCATGTCCACGTCCACGTCCACGTCCTCCGTCCATCCTGCACATCAGTTCATAATTTAGTTCCTTGATGTACATGACATCCTAAGTATCGCTTTAGTCTAAAGCATAAAGTTTAGATAAAATTTCATCCAACAAGATCGGTCAACCTAGTCCTATTTCTCTAGCAGTGATCCATAACCTACAGCTCTCATGTAAGACCTAAAGCCTAGGCTTTGATACCAAACTTGTAACACCCCAAAAACCACACTGGATGACATTACCATTTAAAAACATTCATGTCATGAGAGCAACTAAATAAATCCATCATTAAAGAACATCCTTAATTTAACAAAATTCGGGCAGAGTCTCCATTGTACGGGAAGTTCTACCCAAAACACAACCTGTGCAATTATACTACATTGACCACATCGGATCCATATATGAATAAATATTGACCACACCGGGTCCATTTACCCATCAAATAATAAAATTTCATTCACCACATGTAATATCCACAATATCATCCCAAATGAATAGGTCAAACTATGACACTTACATTCCAAAAGAATTATACTCAAACTTAGCAGCGGAATAAACAAAATACTAAACTATACATGATCGTAAATAAATTTTCTAATCTAGCACAAAAATAAACTATAGCTCTAGATGTCCACCTCAGGATCTAGGTTCCCCTCTGGTGGAACCTCCCAATTTCTCGGCTCGTCAACACCGGGATCTTCCACTAGCACAAAATCTGAAAAAAAAAAAAATTATTATTGGTAGGGGGTGAGCACTAAGCTATGTAGGAAAATCTTCTCAAACTCTAACAAGGTTTGAAAAACGTAAAAAATGGTCAGTCTCATTTCACAAATAGCATACGTAAATTTTGAAAGAAAACATGACATTTTCAAAAATCTCAAGTTTATACATTAACAATAATTAACTGGAAGAGTAAGTCAATCCCACCATAAATAACCATTCTAAAGAGTAATTATTCCCACAATACTTTTCAAGATAATCATATCCAAAAGATAACGCAATAAACAATAACCACATCTCAAGTCTGATGTAAGATAATCACATGAATAAACACATCCAGAATATCCTGGCCCACACACATAAAAATCCTCGCAAGGATATCAAACTTCAAGAAGGGCACCTACCGATGCATTGTCCTATACCAATACACTAGCAATAATGAATCCGACTCAGGCATAGTACACTAATCATCTAACGCGGCACCCATGAGCTAATAGTGGTTGGTCCTCGCAAGGCACCAACCCCACTACGAGTGGTAGGAAAATTTCAAACCCGCACGGAGTAAAAATCACACACATCTACCCACTCTACGATACCCGATCAACGGCCACCCATGGTTATTCAAACACCTCTATGAGATACAGTCACCAACAATTTCTCAACAAAAGTTTATAATTTTCAAAATTCTCAAATTCCATAGGTATTTCTCAAATCACATTAAATCTCGAAAATCCCCAATTTTCTCCCATATGATTCCAATAGAATAATTTAAGAAACATAAGCAATATTTTTATTGTTCAAACAAAGCACTAGATTTTTTAAATCAAGAATTAAGGAATATCAAGAAGAAAAATCTCTATTTCTTAAAAGATACAAGGGTTTTGAGATTTCAAAGATTTCATGGCTATCAAACCATAACTTCATTCTAAACATGATAATATTTGCAAGAGTATCAACAAATAATGATTTCATAACATATATCTAAGATTTAGAAGCAACATATACATAGATATAAACCCTAGCCTCAACGTAGGAGAATGAGAAGAAATTTCTACCTAGAATCAAGAATTCCAAGTGAAAGTCCAAGCCCTATAGACCTCTTTTCTCCTCTCCTTCCTTTCCTTTACCTTCTCCTAGGGTTCCAAGAGGTGTGGGGTGAGAGTGGAGTGAAAGAAATGAGGTTAAAGGGGCTGAAATCAGTATTTTAAACACAGTCAACCTCGATTTTTATTGTTTACAGCCTGTTTTGGGTTTCTCCAAAATTAAAATTTTGCCACTAAGATCTCCAATTTGATCCATATGACTATCCTAAGGTTTTTCGAAGTTCTGGATTCATTTTTAATGTTATTTTAACCTAAAAATATTTATTGTTATGATTTACTTCACAACTAAAAATAAATTTACACTCGAAACATTAAAATTACTATTTTATTCTTCCATAATATTTATTCTTACAATTTCAATATATATGGTTTATTCTTACGTCATTACATGTATAAGAATCACTAAAGAAGTACATTACTATATTAATATAAACATGTAGGGGTTTACACCTTCAAAGTCTAAGAAGAAAGCACAACACTTTACTATCCAAGGAACACCACAGTGCAGATTTTTTTATCCACTTCGGAGAATAAACTGATTTGACTCAGGTAGTTCTAGTGTGTGTGACCTATATGGTTGGAAAGATATACGAGTTAGGGTTCTAAAAAAAATAACGGTGCACAATTTGGACTTTCCAACAAAGAGTTATGATCAAATTGGTGAAAGGTAGTCTGCCGGACTATTTGGTACTTCTATACTTGTTTGGAGCCTAAATATACTTATTATTCTTATACTTTGATTTAGGATGTAAATGGAGACGTTAAATGCAAAACCAAGCTAATTGGACGATTGTTAATAGTTTAGACATGTAGGGGTTTACAGTAACCAAACTCCGTTCGAACATGACTTGCCACTCGAAAGTGGACCAGTTTTCTGCCTTAACTTCTGGTGTAGTTTTGAACTCCTTAGAAGTCGATTCACGAAATTTTTGTAAACCACTATTTTGTAGCTCTTGTGGTCTAGTTTCTACTGTCCAAATTTCAAATCAATCTAATGTCAAACTAAAAAGTTACACTTAAAATATTAAGATAGTATCTAGTTATTCGCTTTCTAACTTCTCTTTATGATGACGATAAGATCCAAACTATCTAATATCTTCTAATACAATCAATATAAATTATTCATAATTTATTATTTATACAATTCTGGTTCCCCTGTAGCTTCTTCCACCCCTTGGTGTTGCCACAGTACTTTCACCAATAATATGACCTCTCTTTGGTGTCAAGAATACTCACCGTTTGCTCTTCATAAGTTATCCCATCTTGAAATTCAATTCCTTCCAAATCCACTATGTGCGGTGTATCAGGTTCACACTTCCTTAGCATTGATACCTAAAACAAATCGTGTGCTCTTGATAACTAAGTTGATAGGCTACCTTTTACCACCACTCTAATCACCTCAAATGACCCGATGTACCTCGGGGCTAACTTTCCTTTATTATCGAATCTGTACACTCCTTTCTTAGTTGAGACTTTAAGGAACACACAATCTCCCAACCGAAATTTCAAAGGTCTTCTCCTCTTATTAGCACAACTTTTATGTCTACTCTGAGTTGCGCGTAATCTTTCCCCAATTAACTAGACTTACTTGGTAGTCCCTCTAACAATTTTTGGTCCAAATAAGTTACTCTCTCCAGCTTCTGCGTAACATGTAGGTGATCTACATGGCCTTCTGTACAATGCCTCGTGAGGGGCATTCCGATTCTAGCCTGGTAACTGTTGTTGTAAGCAAATTCCACAAATGGTAATTGTTCACTCCAACTGCCTTTAAAGTCCATAACACACGCCCTTAGTATATCTTCCACAATTTGGATTACACTTTCTAATTGGCCATCCATCTGAGGATAAAAAAATAGTATTAAATTGCAACTCTATCCGCAATGCCTTCTACAAGCTCTGCCAAAATTTAGCCACGAATCAGCCTTCTCGATCGGCCACAATCTCTCGGATGTACAGCTAACTCAAAGTCACTAAATTATTTGTGGTCTTGACATGTATAACGTGGGCAGTCGTTGTCAATCTATAAACAATCACCCAAATAGCATTATGTCCCTTAACATTTCTAAGCAGCTCTGACACAAAATTCATAGTAACGTGATCTCACTTCCACTCGGGAATAAGTAAGGATTTTAATGATCCTTCTGGTCTCTGATGCTCAATTTTAACTTGTTGACAAACTACGCACTTCACTATATACTTAGCCACATCTCTCTTCATTCCCTTCCACAAGTCTTGACGTTTCATATCTCTATACATCTTGGTGCTACCCAAATGTATTGAAAATTTAGAATGATGGCTCTCCTCCAACACTTCTTCTTTTATTTGGTCATTATTCGGTACGCATAATCTTCCCGGGAATGGTAACTCATCCTGGTATAAGGACCAGTTCTCCACAATATCACATTTCTCCAATTTGCCCCAAATAATGCCCAAATTGGAGTCTAATCATTGCAACTTCACCACTCTTCGCCGAATTATTGGTTGAGCTACAAGATTAAATAAGCGCAGTTGGTCTTCCTGTTTATCCACCAACAAGTCAAAATCCTCAAAGACCTCAATGATTTCCATCTACCCACTACAAGGACATTGATTTCACCCCGAGACTTTCTACTAAGTGCATCAGTTACCACGTTAGCTTTTCCTAGATGATAATTAAGTGTGAAATCATAATCTTTTAAATACTTGATCCAACGTCTTTGTCAAAGTTTGAGATCTTTCTGAGTGAAGATATATTTCAAGCTCTTATGATAAAAAAACACCTAAAACTTCTCTCGATACAAATAACACCTCCACCACTTGAAAGCAAACACCACCACTGCAAGCTCCAAGTTATATGTGGGGTAGTTCTACTCATGTTGCTTCAATTGTCTAAAGCCATAAGCAACTACCTTACCCTTCTACATCAATACACATTCCAAACCTCGTAGAGAAGCATCAGTGTAAACATCGTATCCCTCTCCACTATCTAGGATAATCATGACCAATGTCGTCATAAATTTCTCTTTTAGAGTAGTAAAGGCAAGTTCACACTCTTCAGTCCACACAAATTTCTCTCCCTTCTTCATAAGACGGGTCATTGGCATAGCCAACCTTGAGAACCCTTCAACAAACCTCCTGTAGTAACCCACTAAACCCAGGAAACTATGGATTTTTGTCACATTCTAGGGTGGTTCCCATTTCATTACTACTTCAATCGTTGTAGGGTCGACATC
Source organism: Ilex paraguariensis (assembly GCA_963454935.2). Taxonomy (NCBI): domain Eukaryota; kingdom Viridiplantae; phylum Streptophyta; class Magnoliopsida; order Aquifoliales; family Aquifoliaceae; genus Ilex; species Ilex paraguariensis. The sequence goes on along the minus strand of CAUOFW020001868.1, from coordinate 38,255 downwards.
TACTCATTTTTCCAACACCACCTATCGAGGAATTTCACTTCCTTCATCCAAAGCTCACATTTACTCATTTTGGCAAACAATTTATGCTCCCTTACGGTTTGTAGCACCACCCTAATATGTTGTGTATTCTTCTCGTGTGTCTGAGAATAGATCAAGATGTCATCAATAAAGATGATAACAAACTGATCTAAATACAGTCTAAACACTTTATGCATCAAATCCATAAATACTGCAGGAGCATTGGTTAATCCAAATGGCATTATCGTATATTTGAAATGACCACACCTCATATGGAAAACAGTCTTAGGAATGTCCTCCTCCTTGATCCTCAATTGATGATACCCAATACGAAGATCAAATTTGGAGTAATACTTGGAACCCTTCAAATGATCGAATAAATCATCAATTCAAGGTAGTGGATACTTTGGTGGTGTTTGGTTTGTGTTTCGAAAACAGTTTTTTTTTCTCAAAATACAAAATTTTGTGAGATGCTATTTGGACAACAATTTTCAAAAATAATTTTTCAAAAAAAATGGGAATTGAGAACAAAAACTAGAGAACATCATTTAGATATTTTTTGAGTTTTCAAGCCAAAATAGAAAATAAGGGAAACAATCTCACTTTTTAATGAGGTTTCTCCTTCGAATCCCCTTAGCAACAAAATTAGCCATAGTATATAGGCTTCTTTTTTTTTTCCTTCCTCTCTCCCTGACTTTCTCTCTCTCGACTCGGCAAAACAGCGTCTTCTACGTCACTCCAGTAGCTGAGAGAGAGCTCAGATGAGATAGTCTTCTCTGACAACTAAGAGCTCTCCAGCAGGATTCAGATCTAGGTCTTCTTCGTCTTCTCTGAAGACTACCTACTGTAAAACAATGCTCAGAAAATAGATGTGCAAGAAATGAGTGCAGCAACAGCATGCGCACATGGCAGACTATAGAGTTACCAGCGGCAAAATTCTCTTTGAGTTTTATTTTTTTCAAATCTAGGTCTTCTCTAGTGAAAGAATCCTGTTTCGGGCAACTGAGTTCAAATCTAGTTCTTCTCAATCGATGGCTACTCTTCTGTCTTCTCAATCGATGGCTACTCCGATGAATCTCCCGCAATGCAGTTCATGGCTAGATTTTCTTTTCTTTTTTTTTTGTATTTTATCAAATTTATTATATTAAAATATTACAGGCCCTTAGTTTGCATCTCTTGGCATGTGCATGTCCAAACAGTCCCTCAGTTTATTCTTCATCGTCACCCAATTCAACTTTCTATAATTATGCATAGCTGAAGTGTTCCATCATGCTTCTTCAAAAAGAGGACTAAGGCTCCCCAAGGTGAAGTGCTTAGACACACGAACCCTACTGCTAGTAATTGGTCTAATTGCTTCCTTAACTCCTTTAACTATAAAGGTGACATCCAATAAGGAGTGATGAAGTTGGTTCTATTCCTGGATACAAGTCGACGATAAACTCAATTTTTCTCTAAGGGGGTAGGCTAGGAAACTTATCTGGAAATACATCTAGAAAATCTAACACCACTGATATAACTTCCCACTGGGGTTTAACTCGTTCTCCTCCCATCAAACTAGCTAGGAAACTTAAGCTACTCCTAGTCTTAGTCTATAAGAACCGTCTACCCGTCATGGGAAATGGGTGAGAAGTATTCCGCTCATTGGTGAAGCTAAATACTACCCCGCTCGGTGAATGAAATACTATCTGTTTTCGAAAGTAATCCATCACAGTGCAATATGCTTATAGCAAATTCATCCCAAAGGTCACATCATACCCTTGCATGTCCAATACCACTAAATCTACACTTAGCTCTTGTTCTCCTATCCGAAGTATACAATCCCAACACACCCAAAGTGTTTCCATTCGTTCTCCGGTTGGTAGTTCAACACTCAATCCTTTATCTAGGTTTTCACATTCAAGTCGTAATGTTCATGAATTGTAAAGTAAAACAATACCTTCGACCACAATATTGGTGATATCATCTTCTAGTCGGGTCAATGCAAAGACTCGGCCTTGATTGTTGCTCACTGGTATAGTAGCCCATACGTTCCTTTACAGCTACTATTTCTGGGGCAAGGGTTTGTTCACGTTCTGCTGTCCCACAACCTGATTGTTTTTCAGTGGAAACGATGGACAATTATTCCTAAAATATCCATGACCTCCACAAGCAAAACAATAATGCTAGTCTATAATTGTCCTCTCCTGTGTACCCCTAGCTCCTCTGCCTGGTTGATTCCTTTGCCCGAAGATTTGATTAGGTCCGCAATATGGAGCTGTCCTTAGAATAGCTCCACTACTGCTGCCCATTTTAAGGGGACCTCCTCTAGCAAAAGTCTATTTTCGTAGAGCCTCCTTTGTGTGTCTCTCCACCAAATTTGCTTGATTCACTATATCCTTGTACTCCCGGATCTTGTGTGCCACCAATTTCTCTCAAATAGAAGGCCTCAACCCCTACTCAAACTATTTGGTCCTCCTTGCATCCATAGCCACAAACTTTGTCTCATAATGAGACAATTCGTCAAAATTCACTTCATATTCGACCACTGTCATACTCCCCTACTTCAAGGCTAAGAAATCTTCACTCATCCTATCCCTTATCATCATAAAAATATTTATCCCAGAAAATTTGATCAAAGATCTCCCAAGTCATCGTATCCACGTCATTCATCCTCTTCATGGAATCCCACTAATGGTCCACATTTCCTTCGAGTAAATATGTAGCTAGCCAACCCGGATATCCGCAACAATCCTCATGCTATCACACATCTTATTATCCTTCTAATCCATTTTTCTAATCCATTGGATTGGAACTACCTTGAAAAAAGGGCAAACGTTGCCTAAGCAATTCTATCACTATGTTCATCTTCCTAGACTCATGATTACCAGTTGGATACACCACCAATAGATGTGCAGCCCTGTTCTGGTGGTTGTTCCCATTTTGATTTTGTACCAAGGCAATCAATTCTCATAGGCACTAGTAAATACCGTTCATGACTTCCTGGGGTGGTTGATTTCCAACTTGGTTAGCCGAACGTCCACGTCCTCTTCTATCATCCATTTTGCATATCAGGCATAGTTTTAGTTTACTTACACAATACCAATATCAACTCACACCAAACGCTTAAACATAAAATTTCTAACCGGTCTAGAAAAGAAAAAAATAAATAAATAATGCACAAAAATTTGGCACTTCCGATGAGGCCACACCCAAAAAATAGACAAAATAATCAAATCAAGTTTTCTGTATAAAACATCCCCAAAAGATGAATCTCCTAAAGAGAAATCTCATGCAGAGACAATGGTACCTAAAAAAAATGAGATATCAAGAAATTATATATGTACTAAAGAAAATGGAGACACTCTTCCCACCGTTAGGGGGAGGAAATTGCCACCTGAAGAATGGTGTGAAATTTCTTACATGCCTAAAGCATGGTCAGCACATAGTTTCAAAAGATTCAACTCCTAAAGAGAAACTACATACAACTCAAGAAAAAGTTGTTGAAGATAAAAATTAAAATGCATCCACATCATCTCAAATAATAAACCCCTAAAAAGGAAAAAGTCCCTAAAGAGACACAAACTCATAAAGAGATATAGATATTTATAAATGAATACATTTGTATTAAGTATTCATATATAGATGAGGTATGGGATCGTAAAAAAATGATCATTAATGATATAGTAGTTACTGAAATCTAAAATGGCGATGATCTTGAACCATGCACAATATATGATTGTCGACATTGAAATGATTACTCAAAGTGGAAGAAAGCAATTCACTTGGAGCCTATTAACAAAATACAAAATATTGGACCCATAGTTCAATATACCTGAAGATGTAAATGTAGACCTGTAGTTCTAAAACATCAAAAGTTGTTAAATTGGACACGTAGTCCAACGCTTTAAGATGTAAATCCTATTGGATATAAGTGGGTATTTATATGAAAATAAAAAGTAAATATGCAATATAAATTTCATCTCGTAGCGCAAGGGTTCCTACAGAGACCCATGATTGATTATAAAGAAACATATTCACCAGTAATGGATGTAATTACATTTCGGTATTTTATTAGTCTAGCAGTCTCAAAAAAACTCGACATGCGTCTTATGGATGTTGTTACTACATATCTGTATAGAAAGTTAGATACTGATATTTATATGGAAGTCCCTAAAGAATTGCAATTGCCTAAAGCAAACAAATTAAAATCATGAACACATGTACTCAATTAATTTGAGACGATTCTTATATGGATTGAAACAATCTGAAAGAATGTGGTATAACCATCTCAATGAGTACTTGGTCAAGGAAGGGTATGTTAACAATCTCATATGCCCATGTCAAAATCTAGATTCTCCATCATTGCAGTATATGTTGATGATATGAATTTGATTGAAACTCTTGAAGAATTGATAAAAACTACTAAATATTTGAAAAATGAATTTGAAATGAAAGATCTCAGAAAAAAAAAAAAAGTATTGTCTTGGCCTACAGATCGAGCATATGTTAAAACAGAATTCTTATCCATCAAACAATCTATACCAAAAAGTCTTAAAGCAGTTTAACATGGATAAAGCATATCCATTATGTACTCCGATAGTTGTCTGATCTATTGATGTCAATAAGGATATCTTTCATCCTAAGGAGGAATATGAAATGTTTCTTGGTCCTGAAGTATCATACCTAAGTACAAATGGTACTTTGTTATACTTAGCACAATGTACTAGGCTTCATATAACATTTCCAATCAACTTGTTGGAAATATTTAGTTCTGCATCAACTCGACAACATTGGAATGGCGTAAAACATGTCTCATGCTACCTTCATGGAACTACAGATTTGGGCTTGTCATACTCAAAGTTCACATTTAGTCAGTTATGCAGATTCTTGATACCTATCAGATCCCTACAAGGCTGATTCAAAAACTAGGTATGGTTTTCACATATGGTGACATAGCGATCTCATGGCGATTTATCAACGAGCCATGATTGTATGTGACTAAGGTCTGTAATCCATCACATTTGAGATACTTGCAGACTATCTTTGATTACAGATTCACCAACAGCCTTATTTAAAGATAACGTTCCTTTTATTGTACAAATTAAAATAGGGTTTATCAAATGTGATAGAATCAAACATATTTCGTCAAATTTTTTCTACATCCATAAACTCTAGTAGAGTCATGAAATTGAAATAAAGCCGATACGATCTAGTGAAAATCTTACAAATCTATTCACTAAAATTTTACAATCATCATCATTCAAGAAATTGGTATATGGCATTAGAATGCGTCAGATTTGTGACCACTCTTGTAAAACCCGGTAAATTTAAACGATTGTAAATAAGGGCAAAACAGTAATTTTGACACTACAATACGGATTGAAAATTTGAGTTTTTTTCAGATCTCAGATGATGAAATGGACCTCACCGTTGGATTCATCTTGCAAAATCTAGTTAGCACGTCAAATTTCATCGAATTCTGAGATAGTCAAATTTTTTGCGTTTTACAAGGCGGTCGAGTCTCAGGTGACCCAAAAATGAGATTTTTGGTTAAAATTTCAAATTTAGGAAATAATTAAATTTAATTTAAAATAAAAATATTTTAAACTTAAACGGGACGAAATTTAATCGTTTCGGGATGAAAATGGACCCGGGAAAAGAGGGTCGTGTGGCACAATACGGGCCAAGCATTCTAAGACTATAAATAGGCGTAAAACCTGATTTTTTTTACCCCATTTGTGTCCAGCCGTTAGCCGATAGAAGAAGAGACGGAAAGAGCTTGGATCCTCCACCTTCTCTCTACGATCTACGACATTCCGTCGCTCAAATCCACTCAGGTCAAGAGAAAAGTTGATCTCCTCGTCAAGGGCTACGCCTATGCACCAAAAACGAGGATTATCACCAAAGGTTGAAAAGTGGGATTTTTGGGAGGAGAAGATTCGAGTTAGGAACAGGTTATTGAGGACTTCCTATGGTCGTTTTTCACGCTTTAAGAGATAGGGTTCTTTCCTACTCGGGTTTATTTATAACCTAGGGTGTCCTATGTAATGGGTATATTGATAAATAGATTTTATCATTACCTATGTTGTGGAAATTGATGAAATGGGTATTGAAATTGGGTAAAATAAAATTTTACCTTGAAATGGGTTGTGAATTAGACTCAATGTGATCCATGGAATTGGGGGTTATGTGAACATGTTATGTGTTTATTGTATGCCTTGAGAATTACGTATGTTGTTAGCATATGTTATGTAATAACATGCTTGTGAATTGTTGTTGAAAATGAAATGTGGATATATGTTCATTGATACATAGCCTTATGAGAAAGTTTGGTAATTATATGCTCCGGATATAAATTGCCTTCGAATTTGTTTGAATGTAGTTAATTTTGCTCATGTGGCATTCATTACATGTGGGCATGATGTTGAAATAGCAATGATGCATTACATTGCATATGCACGTAGACATCTCATTTTATGGGCGTGGGTGCATGGTTGGCATCAAAAACCATCTAGGTGGATGATGGGTGGGCTCGGGGAAGTTGGATTGAATATTCGACTGAGTCGCACTGTTGCATGAAAAAGAATTTGATCCGGGTATTAAGAAAGGCTAGACTATCCCTCGGGTGAAAGACCCGATATTTGGATACGCACTTCCTTTGGTATAAGAGCATATAAAATGTGTCGGTGTACGTGGAACCATTGGTGGAAGTCCATGAATTCCGTGTTGGTTGGGTGACCATTGGTGTAAGTCCATAAATACCTACCCCAAGAAAGACCCGGAGATTTTAGTTAGCCATTGGTTGTGTAACACAAATGGCGGGGGTTTGTAAAGCCCGGTTTTGATACTCACTGCAAAGCATGGGGTGAAGGTAAATAGCCGGAGCTAGAAAAACTCGATTTTAATACACATTGGCATTGCATGTGTTGTGGAACCGGGAAGGGCTCGGGTAAATTGCATGAATGGGCATCATCTCAATTCATGGCATGGTATGTTAGATTCCAACCTTGACTTGCTTAAGTGTTGATTGGAATGATTGTTGTTGTTAAATGTTACATGTAAACATTGCACATGCACTTAGGTTGGGGAGTAGCCTCTGTAGAAAATATTCTACTGGGCGTTGGCTCACCCAATACGATAAACATTTCAGATGCGGGACATACATTGACAGAAGGCTCACATTCGGGGCCTCTTGGGTGAAGAAAAGTCGAGTTGTGGCTTTTGAATACAAGTTTGGTGTAAACTTTTGTTAAAATTCCATTTTGACATATAACTATGTAAATGGCATGTAATAGAACTCGTGTGCTTTGTGTATAATGTAGAAAACTTCATTATACATGTTTGGGATGGATTTGGGAAGGTTAGGGATGAATTGAAAGTGAAAAATGATGAAACATAAAATTCTGAGCAAAACCTACCAGTAGCTAATAGTACCTGTCCAACAAGCAAAACCTACCGGTAGCTAACAGATATTACCTGTCCAGTAGCAAAAAGCCACTAGTAGCTTACAGGTAGAACTTCTACCGGTAGGTCTAACAAACACCTACCTGGTAGCTCTTCCAAAAGTTTGAAAAATTTAAAATTTGTTTTGGCAACCTTTTGAGCTTTGTTTTATTTAGTTCCAACGATACAAATGGACATTAAATGAGGTATATTGAGGCACGTTGGACCTCTTTTGAATTAAATGATTAAAGGAACACGGGTTATACGTGTGGATTATGATCCCAGTTAAGGGGATATGATTAACATGATGTCGGGTCGTGCAACAAGCACAGTATTTTTACGAGTTGACGAGTGGTTAACGGTTGAAAAAGGACCCCCGATTTTAGACGCGTCATAGCTTGGTATCAAAGCCTAGGTATACGAATTACCTAGGGCTTGATGGGCATTGGGTCTTGACCATTGCATGCATTATACATTTCATCTTATGTGCTTATATTGTGTTACATGATTACATACTATGTGATTATGTGAATGATATACATGGTAAAATGTATATGGAAAGGGACACTAGGGTTAGAAAACATAACCTTGGGGGTCAGAAAAGAAATGAACGGGATAGTTCAAGGTATAGATGTTTACTAGTGGGGGTATAGACTCTACTAGGGAAACAAGGAGATAAATCTCAATGTTTCAAGTTTCGTCCCTATCATGGGATACTAAATAAATGCTCTATTGCTATCTGGCATGTGTGTAGATGGCAACTAGAGGAAGGGGATGTCGGGGTGGACGGAACAATAACCAATCACCACCGACTTTTGACCAACAAGTCTTAGTGGAGGCTATTGGTACGGCAGCTGCCACTATAGCACAGGCTAGTGCTACTGTAGCCACTATTGCACAGACTGGTGCAAGTGGAGGACAAGAAGGCTCAAGTAATTTCTAGAAGTTCAAGGCACATCAGCCTCTGATCTTCATGGGAGGGGCATACCAATAGCCTCTGATCTTATTGGACCAACAAGTCTTATGGTGGCTGACCATTGGTTCTGACAAGTCGATAAGGTATTGAGGGCTATGGAGATCACCTCCGACGCCATCAAGATAACCCTAGCAACATTCCAGCTAGAGGGGGAATCCCAATTGTGGTGGGATTGGGTGAAGGACACCAAGAATTTAGAGGCTATGACTTGGGTAGAGTTCAAGGAGCTCTTCATGGGCAAGTATTTTTCGGCGGCCGCAAGACATGCAAAGGCCTGGCAGTTCTTAAACTTGCAACAAGGGACGATGGCAGTGATGGAATACGTGGCTTAGTTCACAAAATTAGCACGTTTTACCGATGACTATGTGGCCACTGCCATGGCCAAGGTGAGGAAGTTCGAGGATGGCTTGAAGTTGTCCATCCGAGGCAAGATTGTGAGTCTTCTTCTGGAAGACTTGAACTCGATGGTCATGACAGCTATGGCCATTGAGAGAGAGGTATAAGATGCACGGAACATCCGGGAAGTGGGTGTTAAAGACAAGAAGAAGGAGGGTCAATCCTTTTCTTCTAGCTCAGGGAAAAAGCAGAGGACTTCTACTCCTCAAGGATTCCAAGGACAGGGCCGCGGTCATCAAGACGAAGGTCAGGGTCACTCCTCCCATGGAGGGAGACATTTTAGGGCTCCCAGCCAGGCAGGCTCATGGGCATATTTCCATTTCCATCAGTTGGGTCACATGAAACGGGGTTGTCCTCAGAGGCAGGGATCTCAGGGTTACGGGTCATCTCAGTCCCAAACTGCGGTGGGACAACCGCAGACACAGTATATTCCTCCCTACCCCACCATGGGCTAGGGGAGCCAGTATCAGTTCCAGAGTGCTACACAGGCCCCTACTACTTCACGAGCGAGGACTCCGCAATCAGGCCAGGGCATTGGTCGAAGTCGAGGCCAGGACTCACAAGCCGAGACTTCGGGAACCCAAGGGCGTGTCTACGCCATGGTACCACAGACTGAGCCGGTAGATTCGTCGATGATACATGGTACATTCCTATTCTCTTGTTTATAGGCTAGGGTGTTGTTTGATTATGGTGCATCGCATTCATTTATTGCTGCATCATGTGTGAAAGACTTAAGCTTAGAGGTTGAGACTTTGGTAGAGCTGTTGCATATGAGTTCTCCCCAAGGAGCTAGGGTGAGAGTTGATCAGATATGTCAGGACTATGAGTTAGAGATCTCGGGGATTCTACTCACCATGGACCTTAGGGTCGTGGACATGTCGGAGTTTGATGTGATCCTTGGCATGAATTGGTTGGTGGCACATCGAGTCATCATTGATTGTGATCAAAAGAGGGTCATAGTTTATACGCCTGATGGTATTTGTTTTAAGTTCCAGGGGAAAAACATGATGCTTTACCCCAAGCTATGTATGACTCAAGATGGCATGGACAGTTGATGGGTTGGCTTGCAAGCCTTACCCTGGAGGACGAGGTGAGACAGGAGTTGGGTCTACCTCAGGTTATGTGTGAGTATGAGAATATTTTTTTGGATGAATTATCAAGATTACCTCCACATAGAGATGTAGACTTCAACATTGAGTTGCATCCCGGTACGTCGCCTATTTCTATGACTCCACATAGGATGGCACCAGCCAAGTTGCAGGAACTCAAGGTCCAGTTGCAAGAGATATTGGACAAGGAATTTATTAGACCAGCACTTCACCTTGGGCGTTCCAGTGTTGTTTGTTAAGAAGAATGACAAAACCCTTCAACTATGCATAGACTATCAACAGTTGAATAGGGTTACTATCAAGAATAGATACTCTTTACCGAAGATTGATGACTTGTTTGATCAACTGAGAGGGTCACGGGTCTATTCCAAGGTAGATCTATGTACTGATTACCATTAGTTGAGAGTTAGGGAGGCGGATATCCCTAAGACGGTGTTTAGGACGCGGTATGGGCATTTCAAGTTTACCATCATGCCATTCGAATTGATGAATGCTCCGGCAGCATTCATGGATCTCATGCATAGGGTGTTTCAACCCTACCTAGATCAGTTTGTTGTAGTCTTTGTTGATGACATCTTGATCTACTCCAAGTCTGAGGAGGAGTATGAGGGTCACTTGAAGATTGTTCTCCAAATGCTTAGAGATCATCAGCTGTACGCCAAGTTCAGCAAGTGTGAATTTTGGCTTACTGAAGTGAAATTTTGGGGACACGTGGTGTCGACTTCGGGTGTATTCATGGACCCAAAAAATGTTGAAGCAGTTATGAATTGGGAGAGGTCCAAGTCAGTCTTCGAGATACATAGTTTATTGGGATTAACGGGGGTATTACAGGAGATTCATTGAGGATTTCTCTTGATTAGCTGCACCTATGAAGAGATTGACCCGGAAAGAGGTCAAGTTTGAGTGGAATGATGCGTGTGAGAAGGCATTCCAGGAGTTAAAGCAGAGACTTACTTCTGCTCCTATTTTGATAGTTTTGGAAAGGGGACAGAGGTACACGGTGTATTGTAATACCTCGAAGGACGGACTCGGTTATGTATTGATGCAATCTGGGAGGGTGGTGGCTTATGGTTCTCGGCAATTAAAGAATCATTAGCAGAATTACCCCACGCATGACATGGAGTTGGCGGTCATTGTCTTTGCCTTGAAGGCTTGGTGTCACTACTTATACAGGGAACAATTTGAGGTATTTTCAGATCACAAAAGTCTGAAGTATATTTTTACACAGCGGGACCTCAACATGAGGCAACGTTGGTGGATGGAGTACCTGGAAGATTATGACTTCACTTTGCATTACCATCCCCGTAAGGCAAATGTGGTGGTTGATGCACTCAGCCAAAAATTACGGGGAGGCTTGGCTAGTGTGGCTTCCCGGGAATGACAGATGCTCGAGACTATAAGACAGTTCGGGTTGCGATACATGGGTCAGACTCAGGGTGCTCTAGGGAGCTTGGTGGCTACACCTTCCCTACTAAGCAGGGTGATTGAGTTCCAAGGACAGGATACAGAATTATCATCCATTAGGGACCGGGTACAGACAGGTTCCGGTGACGAGGGCTGGACCATTCACTCAGATGGTAGTCTTCGATACAGGGGAAGGGTTGTAGTACCCCAGTTAGCGGATCTGAGAGAGGAGATCCTTAGGGAGTTTCACTGCTCCCAATTTGCAATGCATCCAGGTGGCACAAAGATGTACCATGATCTTCATCACCAGTATTATTGGAGTGGGATGAAGAGACAAGTTGATGCCTCACGTGTCAGCAGGTTAAGGTTGAACACCAGAGGCCAGTAGGATTGCTCCAGCCCTTGGAGGTAGCTAAGTGGAAGTGGGAGTATATTACCATGGACTTTGTGACCCACTTGCCATGGACATCGCAAGGCCATGACGTGGTGTGGGTGATAGTGGACTGGCTTACGAAGTCGGCACACTTTTTGGCGGTGCGGATGACCTCCCGACTGGAGGAATTCTATAGATTGTACATACGGAAGATTGTTAGGTTGCATGGGGTGCCCATATCTATAGTATTGGATCGGGATCCCAGGTTCACCGCCCACATTTGGGAGAGCTTCCAATGGACTATGGGGACTTAGTTAACGATGAGTACAGTATTTCATCTCCAGACGAACGATCAGTCGGAGAGGACCATTCAGATATTACAGGACATGCTGTGGGCATGCGTCCTAGAAATCAATGGTAGCTGGAAAGAGTATTTACCCTTAGTGGAGTTTGCTTATAACAACAGTTATCAGGCAAGCATACAAATGGCACCCTATGAGGCACTTTATGGGAGGCCTTACGGTTCTCCAGTCTGTTGGACGGAGGTGGGAGAGAAACCCTCTACGGGTCCGAATTTGATTAGAGACGCCAACACCTCAGAAAAGGTGGATTTGATATGGAAGCATCTTCTTACGGCTCAGAACTGGTAAAAGAGCTATACTGACAAACGGCGGAGACCTCTGAAGTTTAAAGTAAGAGATCACGTCTTTTTGAAGGTGATGCCTAAGAGAGGAGTGGTCAAGTTAGGCAAATGAGGGAAGCTGTCACCAAAGTTTATCGGGCCCTTCGAGGTACTCGAGAGGGTGGGTACAGTGGCTTACCGATTGGCGTTAGTGCCAAATCTATCAGGTGTTCACGAGGTGTTTCATGTCTCTATGCTCCGGAAGTATACTCCAAATCCGACACATGTAGTGGATTGGGGGTGAAATGATTATTGATGCGGATGGGACCTTTGAGGATGGACCGATGCGTATCATGGATAGCCGGGAGTAGATTTTGCAAGGCAAGATCATGAGCCTAATGAAGGTGTTGTGGCATCACCGAGGCATGGAGGAGACGACATGGGAGCGTGAGGACACTATACGTACCAACTATCCGTTCCTGTTCGAGGATAGAGGTACAAGTTTTATGATTTTATGTATAAAGTCATTATTGCATATGCATGCGGTTAAGTGTATGTGTGTGTGTGTGAATTTCAGAGACGAAATTCTTTTAAGGGAGGAAAAATATAAAACCCGGTAAATTTAAACTTTTGTAAACAAGGGCAATACGATAATTTTGTTACTACAGTACAAGTTGAAAACCTGAGTTTTTTTTAGATCTCGGATGATGAAATGGATCTCACCGCTGGATTCGTCTCGCGAAATCTAGTTACTACGTCAAATTTCATCGAATTTTGAGATAGTCAAATTTTTTACGTTTTACGAGGTGGTCGAGTCTCGGGTGACCCAAAAATAAGATTTTTAGATAAAATTTCAAATTTTGGAAAATAATTAAATGAAATTTAAAATAAAAATATTTTGAACTTAAATCGGGACGAAATTTAATTATTTTGGGACGAAAACAGACCCGAAAAAAGAGGGTCGTGTGGCACAATATGGGTCAAGTATTCTAAGACTATAAATAGGGGTAAAATCTGAGTTTTTTGCCCCATTTGTGTCCAGTCGTTAGCCGATAGAAAAAGAGAGAGAAAGAGCTTGGATCCTCCACCTTCTCTCTACAATCTACGATGTTCCGTCGCTCAAATCCACTCAGGCCAAGAGAAAAATTTGATCTCCTTGTCAAGGGCTACGCCTATGCACCAAAAATGAGGATTTTCACCGAAGGTTAAAAAATAGAATTTTTGGGAGTAGAAAATTCGAGTTAGGAGCGATTTATTGGGGACTTCCTACAGTCGTTCTTCACGCTTCAAGAGGTAGGGTTCCTTCCTACTCGAATTTATTTACAACCTAGGGTGTAGTATGTAATGAGTATATTGATAAATAGATTTTATAATTACCTATGTTGTGAAAATTGATGAAATGGGTATTAAAATTGGGTAAAATAAAATTTTACCTTAAAATGGGTTGTGAATTAGACTCAATGTGATCCATGGAATTGGGGGTTACGTGGACATGTTATGTGTTTATTGTATGCCTTGAGAATTAAGTATGTTGTTAGCATATGTTATGCAATAACATGCTTGTGAATTATTGTTGAAAATGAAATGTGGATATATGTTCATTCATATATAGCATTATGAGAAAGTTTGGTAATTATATGCTCCGGATATAAATTGCCTTTGAACTTGTTTGAATGTAGTTAATTTTGCTCATGTGGCATTCATTACATGTGGGCATGATGTTAAAATAGCAATGATGTATTACATTACATATGCACATAAACATCGCATTTTATGGGTGTATGTGCATAGTTGGCATCAAACACCATGTAGGTGGATGATGGGTGGGCTCGGGGAAGTTGGATTGAATATCTGGCTGAGTCACACTGTTGCATGAAAAAGAATTGGGTAAGGGTATCAAGAAGGGCTAGACTATCTCTCGGGTGAAAGACCCGGTATTTGAATACACACTTCTGTTGGTATAAGAGCCCATAAAAGTGTGTCGGTGTATGCGAAACCGTTGGTGAAAGTCCATGAATTCCGTGTCGGTTGGGTGACCGTTGGTGTAAGTCCATAAATACCCACCCCAAGAAAGACCCGGAGATTTTAGTTAGTCATTGGTTGTGTTACAAAAATGGCGGGGGTTTGAAAAGCCCAGTTTTGATACTTACTGCATAGCATGGGGTGAAGGTAAATAGCCGAAGTTAGAAAAGCTCGATTTTAATACACATTGGCATTGCATGTGTTGTGGAGCTAGGAAGAGCTCGGGTAAATTGCATGAATGGGTATCATCTCAATTCATGGCATGGTATGTTAGATTCCAACCTTGACTTGCTTAAGTGTTGGTTGGAATGATTGTTGTTGTTAAATGTTGCATGTGAACATTGCATATGCACTTAGGTTGGAGAGTAGCCTCTGTAGGAAACATTGTACTGGGTGTTGGCTCACCCTATACGAGAAAGATTTCAGGTGCGGGACATACTCCAACGGACGGCTTGCATTCGGGGCCTCTTGGGTGAAAAAAAGTCGAGTTGTGGCTTTTGAATACAAGTTTGGTGTAAACATTTGTTAAAATTCTATTTTGACATGTAACCTTGTAAATGGCATGTAATAGAACTCGTGTGCTTTGTGTATAATGTAGAAAACTTCATTATACATGCTTGGGATAGATGTGGGAAGATTTGGGATGAGTTGGAAATGAAAAACTTATGAAACATAAAATTCTGGGCAAAACCTATTGGTAGCTAACAAGTAGTACACGTCCAGCAGGCAAAACCTACCGGTAGCTAACAGATAGTACCTGTCCAATAGGAAAAAGCCACCAGTAGCTTACAAGTAGAACTTCTACCGATAGCTCTTCCAAAAATTTGAAAATTTTAAAATTGTTTTGCTAACCTTTGAGCTTTGTTTTTTTTAGTTCCAATGATACAAATGGACATTAAATGAGGTATATTGAGGTACGTTGGACCTCCATTGAATTAAATGATTAAAGGAACACGGGTTATACGTGTGGGTTATGATCTCGGTTAAAGGGATACGATTAACATGATGTCGAGTCGTGCGACAAGCACGGGTATTTCCGCGGGTTGACGAGTGGTCAACGATTGAAAAAGGACCCCCGATTTTAGGGGCGTCACAACTCTAGTTGATTTCTTATCAGAGGGGAGAATTTCATCATGAAGAATTTTATCAGGGAGAGTATCCACATCAAGATACAAGACATATACACATTGTACTCTTTTTCATTCGTCTAAGTTTTGTCTCATTGGGTTTTTCTAACAAAATTTTAATGAGGCAGTATTAGTGCATCCAACACTATTTTAAGATTCATTTGAATATGTACTATTTTTCCTTCATTGGGTTTTTTCCCACAAGATTTTTATAGTAAGGTTTTAACGAGACATATTATCTTAGCATAGTAGTCATCCAAGGGAAGTGTTGTAAATATAACATTATATATATATATATATATATATATATATATATATATATATATATATATATATATATATATAATAAAATAGTTAGGTGTTTGGAATTTTGTTCCATACATACTTTCCCTCTCAAAACCATGTCATCATTCATTTCTATCACATGTTTAATCATTGAATATTTGATTAATTTGTAGTTTAACATAATTTATGTTCCAAACATTATCTATACTTCAATAGTATACACATATTGAAAAAATTTGTCAAATTACATGTCAATATTTTTTTTAAAAATAATGGGTAAAAATATTTTTTAAATTATGTAACCAAATAAATGAAGAAAAGAAAAATTATTATTTAATATAGTATGATCGATTTTTTGAACATTCAAATTTTATATTGTATCGTGCCTTCAAGTACGAGTTATGACTAGTATATATATACTGTATATACATTGTATATATAATGAATGGTCCTTAACCCTCTAATTAGTACCCAAAGTAAATGAAAATTAGTGGATATTAGTGGATTAGCCTATAACCCACTACCCATTAATATACCTTGGGTCAATTGAGAAATACAAGAAGTCGAGAAGCTCTATTCTCTAACATTTATGTAGTCTCTTATCTCTTTACAATTCTATATTTTATATTCTCTTTATTTTATAACAAAACGTAATTTAAAGTCACATTTTTTAATGGATTTAAAGGTAATCTTTGTATTTGCAAAAGACGCCTTCAACAAAAAACTTTTTGGAAGCGCAATGTCTCTATTTTCACGTCGACAAAGCTTTTTCTGTTTGTATATGCAGGACCATTTCACTGATACAAACCGTTGTTGACCAGATGAATCCTTCAAACTCCTACAGAACGTAGGCACAAGTAGGAATAAAAAGAGAAAATTATCCAACTGGAAACATCACAATAAATTTTAAGATTGGCCTTCATAAGCTAGTAGCTAATTTAAAGACACAATCACAATGAAAGCTTCAGGACAAATTTCAATTCAAGATCGAGAGGCCTGGACAAATAGTACGTGTGCATGGATGGATACCCATAAATGCTCACGTGTGTGTGTGTGTGTGTGTGTGTGTGCATGTGTCTGTGAGGAGCACAAATAAGAACCCTGCACCCGAAGAAGACCCTGGCAAATCCAAATGGCCTGCTTGATGAATGTCAGATATAGAGACATCGTAAGCATCACGATAAGTCATTTGTCCTACTACAGGTGCCACGATACAATATGACTACCACTAACTATGGCTAGCAAAAAACACGGCACAAATTTCTACATAACTAAATATGAACGAATAACCCCCTCACGTATCATCAACTGAAATTCCATTTTGTTGAGTCTAGAAGACAAGGTTATGAAGATATGTTAACAAATGAGTAAAGCTAAGCTATCTGACGACAGATTCAACCAAGATTTAATATATAATGATCCTCCGATGCCAAATTGACATCCCAATTTTCCTCCTCAATTCTTCGATTTAGAGCCACTGATGTCCAAAGCATTGTCTTTCTGGCCGTTAGAGGGCAGGCAACCTCTCATTTTTTAAGTCTCCAGCTTGTTGCTGCTGCAGTTGTTGCTGCTGAAACTGGTGCATTTGTTGCTGTTGAAACTGCTGCTGCTGCTGCTGCTTCTGAGAATGAATCTGGAGCTGTTTAAATTGCTGTGCAGTTAACATAGTGTGCATAGATTGGTTGTTTGGATAATATTGCTGGTTGGCACCAAAAGATGGAGAAAAGTTCAGCATAGGACCACCGCTTGGAATCGTTTGGCCGGTTAGTACCTTCAGATGCTGGATCTCCTCCTTCAGTGCATCATTTAACGCTATTTACCAGAAAAATAGAAGCAAAGCAACAATTAGTACCTTCAGAGAGTTTTTTTTCGGTAAGTAGAGGCAAAGTCATTATCAAAAGAAGCTGCATGATACATTTTTATTCATAGGTGAAGGAAGAAAGACAATTTCACCATTGCTTTACTAGAGGTGCATGAGCCTTGGATTGGGGCACACTTTATGAATATTGGGCAAAATTTTATGTCTTCCGTAGAGAATTTTAATTGCTTAAGAAATCTTATTGACCAAAAGAAAAAAGGAAAACCTATTTGGGTGTGCTTGACTTGTGATGTCAATGCGAAAAGCATGCAGCACCAACGAACTAATTTCAGCAACCCAGCCGTAACAATTTCAAATGCACTTGAATTCCAAATATTAGAAATTCAAAATTGCATTTCTTCCATTTCTCTCCTAATTTTCAACGACTATTTACTGTATATTATATCCTACATATCCAAAAAACAAGTTGACTATTTATTTTTTCTCCAATGGTCAAATAAAATATAAATCCAAGTGTGTTGTGCTTTGCATCTCTTGGATCAAAATGTTAACACCCAACTTTTGTTTGAGCTATGTAGAGTTCAAGCATGTGAAGTGTCAGCTTGATGTCTAGAACGTTCTTGCATTGTGTTGAAACCATGTTCTATTCACGCACCCATTCAAGCCTGCCATGATCGTTCAACAATGTTGCATGGCGCTGTCAAAATAAATTGGTAAAGAATGATGTATTGCTCTTCACATTCCCTCTCCAAACATAGAATAAAATGAACAAGCAAGAAGACATGCATGCACATGGAGGGTGACGATGTTGAGTTGAAGTAATAGCTCGCAAAAGAAAGTACATGTAAATCCTTACCATCTTGCAAGTGAACTTGTTGTTCCATTGTTTGCAGACGCAATTTCAGTTCACTGTTTTCAGCAGTAAGACCATTTGTATCTCTCTGTTCACAAGGAAGCCAAGGAAAATAATATCATATGTATAATCCTTGTCTCACACACCAGAAGAATCTTTTGTAAAATCTAAAACACAAAATTCAGCAAAACAAGGCAAAAGACGGACCAGATAACTATCTGGCAGAATGACTCAATTATAAAGTCCGACAACCAAAGTCACTTAAAGCAGACTGCTAAACTGTCTGCAAGGCAAATAATTTTACCTGCAACAGGGTCAATTGTGCAGACAATGAGGTTGTTTCTGTTTGCAGAGTCTGGACCTTCTTTTCAAGCTCAGCTGTATACCTCATCTTCCTCTCCTTTGACCTCGCAGCTGACTGCCTGTTTGCCCAAATCCTATAAAAGGACAGGCCTTATCAAAGTTAGATACCACCAACCACGAAAACAGTGGCAAAACTTCTTAGGAAAACCTTTCAGTTGCCTTTTTATTTTTATTTTTTTTTTTTTTATTTTTATTCACCCAGGTGCCTTTTATAAAACTGAGTTTACGGAGCAATGAAAATGCCGCTATGAGAAAAAAAATTTGGAGAAAATGGTCAAGATAATAAAAATCAACACAGTAGAAACACCAAATTTTGAATAACGGAAAAGATGAATGACCTCAGAAAAAGATAAGAAAGAAAAGCATTGCACCAAGATGGTAAATAAAATTGAAAAAATTGAGTCAAGACACAACTTAATACAGTCTCAGAATGCCAAACCATTTAAGAATTGACAATTTGGTGGAGTATATCTCATAGGACCAATTACACTCAGAAACCTCCACCTCATGGACAAAACTACTGGAGATAGGCTAAGTCACCATCCGTGCATGAGGTAACCACCAAACAGAAACTCGTGAAATGCAGGGAGAACGAGAACGGGACCCATGCCATAGAAGCTACATACAATCACACCACAGAACCCCCAAGAGCAGGCATCCACGCCCAGAATGAACAAACACTAGTCAACTGATTTTCCAATTTTATATGTTACAATATAGAAAAGAATCTAGAAATGGCTTTCCTGAGAGCTTCTCCCCCTAGTTTCCTCTCTCAAAAAACCTCATTGAAGCCATGTAAATGAAACCTAGGACCAAGAATACCCCCCCCCCCCCCCCCCCCTCAAAAAAAAAAAAAAAAGAAAAGGGTGAAATCAAGCAAGCTTTCTTTGGGTGAGTTACAACTTTCTCCATCAAATGAGTTCAAATAGGATCAGAAAATCATTTTGAGTATGTTGCGGATGAAGCCGAATCTTGTTTCCCCCCTTATGAAACTACCAGCACAGGACCATTTAAGATTTGGTTGAACTAGCTAGAGGGAAGGAGGTGAAGAACAGGTGTGCTGTGAAGCGAAGAAGGCAAGTTCGGCAATGGAGGCAGAAAACTCATCACCATTGGAAGCTTCGAGTAGTTCAACATCACGCTTGGGAACTTCACCCTTTATGGGTTGAGTTCTAACAGAAAGGAGATGAAAACCCATGAAGAAAAGGGGTTTATTTCAGAGGGAAAAAAAGGAGAAGATCTGAAAATGGTTGCTGGTACATGGAAGGAGACAACAATGGCAACCAGCTGTTAAGCATGAAAGAGGATGTTGCGAGACTGAAAATGGTCCACCTGGTTGACCTTGAGGACGTGTGTATTGTAGTCAAAGGCCAGATGGCATGGACAGAATCCACAATGCGGAAGACACAAGGACATGCTCCACCAGATCCAATAAGTCTTGATGCAGCCACCAAGAACGAACCCCCCTTGCTGCCTGCACAAGAACCTACCACCAAATCTAGTTAGTTTGTCCTCAGGGTTCATAGGTACCCCAAGCATCCAAAGATCAGGAGTCTCAAGACCCTAGATCCCCCTAATTCTCGACCCCAAAGTATAACCCTAACCCCAAATTCATATACGATCCAGGCATTGTAACCCTAATACCAAATTATAACCCCATAATACCAGATTGTAACCCTATTTTATACTTCATTTCTTTATTTTGGTGTCCTTTAAAATTATATTCTGATCTATTGTGATTTGAATATTTCTAGTATAAATATTTAACTATTTACTGTTATTATTCGCAACCATTGGATGTTACAACATTTTGGATTACAGTTCAATCTGAAATTTCACTATTCATATATTCATGTATAATATGATATTTACTCTCATATCTATGTCTATACTACTAATAAAAGGAACTTAACATAAGAATCTTTTGGTTCACTCTCTTGCCCTCATAAAAATAATAAAGGCTAACATGTCCTTATGTATTCAAATATCCTAATTAACATTATATCCTTCGACATTTAAATATCCAAATTACATTTTATCATATCATGTAAATTTATCCATTGAATAGCCCTATTACCCTCGACATCATATACATAAACAAAATCTTATTCTTTTTTTCAGTAATAATCAAAATACACATCTACAACTCCATTAATAAAATATTATTCCCAAATGACCAAAAACCAACATGTGTATCTCTTTATCTTCATCAAAAAACACATAATTCATTCATCTTTCATTCATTCTTTCTCTTTAGGTTTTTAAATATTTTTCTGCTGCAAAATTGTTTTTCTTCCTTACTATCCCTTTATACATCTCCTATTTTGTGTTACAAATAATAATGAATAAATATCAGTCTCATTGTGCAAGGAGCAAATATATTGAATGTTCTGCATTTTAGCATCCGTTTTAATTTAACAATTCAAAATGGAAAAATATTGCGACTCAAGACAAAAACAAGAAGGATAAAAGGAAAGGCACTAGGAAAGAAAAATCGATAACCCTTCAAATGCTTAAAGAATCAGAAAAAATGAGTTCATCAGATGTTTATAGTTATGAATGGAATACAAAAAATGATCTAGATATAAAATTTTTACAAGTAGTTCACATGTGTAATATTTATGATTATATAGCATAATATAGATGATATAATATAACTATCAGGAGTAAAAGATAATATTTGATATAGTTACACATATACTATATATGAGAGTATACTTTATATTTTCTCATAGATTTTTAACAAAAACTTCGACGTGCAATGCACGGAGTGTATTGCTAGTAGTAGTAAAAGCAACTTGAATAAGAGTTCAAAAATGAATTTTGATACAAAATAGCGCACCAACAAAGCCTATCCCCACCACACCCATACCACCTAGTACACCAGCCCACGATCCATGTAACATTGGTTGTGCTTTCAAGTGCTTACACGTGACAGGCAATCTAATCACAAGGCCAAATGCAAGCCAAGTGTCTTTGAATCTTCCTAACCTTGTAGCAACCATCCAAAACAGTTGCGCCCCATCCCAAGCAAATGGGTGCAACGTTCCTTTCAAAATTTGAATCTGCCTCTTCTTCTAGCCCTAACAAATGCACTCTGTAGCATTCACATAATTATTTTTTTTTGCCAAAATGCCTCTTCCAAAATTTTTTATCAACCCCAAAACTTTAAGAAATTGAAAAATGAAAACATTAGAAACCATTTGGAGGGTATTATGAAGAGCCTATTGAAATAACCGACAAAGGTTATTCCGAATGGGCAAATGCCTTACTGGGTTATTTACTTATTTCAAGATAATTATTATGTTCCATGAGGAATTGGGCCCTTAAAATATGGAATGGAGATGTTGAAGATGTGTCGATTTTAAATGGTGGATTTTTAAACTTGAAATTATAAAATAGAGATGCAATCGGAAAAATTTTAGAAGGTGGCCATTGCTTTTATGGACAAAAGCTCCTTGTAGTTCGAGAATAGCATCAAAGAAAACTTCTCCAATGTGCCAATTTGGTTGACATTATCAAGAAAACTTAATCTAAGGTACCAATTTGGGTGAAGTTCCCAAATTTGAAAGTGCAACTATGACATCAGAATGGATTGAGCTACTTCAGACATATTTTCAGCAACCTGATATATCTTGATTTGCCCACTCAATCTTGGATTCGGCTTTACTTTGATAGGGTCTGCATAGAGAATGCAGCTACAAAAGAAATTCTGAAGACCTCAAAATTAAGCTTGAAAATAAAGAGATTCCTGAAGTTACTGTGCAGGTCCCATGAAAACCGAAATTGTGCTAAATTAAAATCCTTTGTTCATGGCATCAATAGGTGCACTTTAACCATAAACCATCCCCTATTCAATGGATGGTGGAGAAGGTTAGTAAAGGAAGTGTAGGTACCTCAAGGAAAACCGAGAGGTGATTAATAAAAAGGGGCAGCAATTTGTGTCCTCTTCCATGCAAGTAAAGAAGAAGGCAAAAAATATAGTGCTTCTACTTGTACCTCAAGTTCTTCTCTAGCACTCCCTTCCAAGCTTCCACAAGAACGGGTGACAACTAAGTCGTGTTAAGTGGTGTTCAGATCGTGTCGTTTTGAGTTCATGTCAAGCACTAATTAACCCTAACCCAACCTGTTTAATTAATCGTGTCAGATGTCTAGTTATTAACCTGGCCTTTTTATTACCGTGTCAAGTTCAAGTTGATCCATAGAACGTGAATCAAAAAACTAAAACTAAAATACCATTATCTCTCGACCAAACCCACACCTAGTTTTTTGACAAAACTAGAAATTCCCTAAATCCATATAATAGTAAAAACATGTAAAAAAATCCTTTCATTTTACATGGATTTATATCAATAGTTAATAAAAAAATGACAAACATCTGACATTTATTCAAACAATACTAGTTAAATTGTTAACCATTTCAATTTATTTGTATTAGATACTAACCTGACTCATTTAATATTCGTATTAGCAAATCATGTCATTTTGGATTCATGTTTACTAGACAGAATTTGCAGTGGGGCAATTTCAATTTTAAAAAATTTTAGGGTATAGTTAAAATTCTTGAAATTTACAATTGATTAGAAACTGCCCTAATTGACATATTCTTAGAAAACTAAAAGTTAGTTATATAGTTTAAAAAATATGTGGATTCCTTTCATAAATTTTAAACTTAGGTTAAAAGAGATCAAGACTTTTCTTCTAGGTCTCTCTCTCCTACTTTTCCTTTCAAGTCTTCGTTCATTTCCTTTTCATCTTCATTCTTCTCCTCAATCTTCTTCATAGTTCTCGTGTCTTCCCTTTCTTCTTCACCCCTTCAATATTCTCACGCCATGTTTTCTACTTCGATTATCATTTAGCCAAATCGATTGAGTGAATAGCATTCAAAGAATTGGAGCTTAAGAGATTCAATCAGAGATGGCCTATCGAGATTGGCAACCCATAATTGATTTCTTGGATTTCGGTAGCTTTTGGGGTATATATATTTGTCATTGAAGTTAGGGTTTCTATTGACACTACCTCTTTACTTTTCCCTATAATAGTAGACAATAGAGAATTGACTATTTCGAACTAAACCATTTCTTTTTGATCGGTAATTTATTGTCTCTTTGGAATATTGTCATAATGCCACACCGCCGATGAAAATCTTTTTGGAATTGGAGGGGGAGGAGGTGGTGTCACAAAATAGCAATCATCTTGATGAAAATTAAAGCCTTATGCAGATTAGATTTGGGATTGGTTATTCTTCTCTACAAGGAAATTGAGACTTGATGTTGTTACAGTAAATTGGATCCCTATGTTTGCTATGAATTACATGTGGGTGATTTTTTTTCTTTTTTTGATTCATAGACTTGTCAATAGTTTTAATTTCTATTAAAACTTGTTTTGTTGCTATAGTCCTTATCAAATGTTGATTAAAACCTTAATGATAAATATTGAGGTTGCGCCTGATTAGAAAATTTTATTTGAATCATTATGTATGAATTTCAAAAGAAATCAACTATGGAACAACCACATCTCAGTCAAGAAAGCAATGAAGAGTGGTTGTTTTGATTTTCCCCGCTGCAAAAAAGATATGGGCTTCACCCTCACTCCTAACCACTAATTTCGTGTGAAGTTTGCGTCGTGTCTGTATACGGAATGAATCGTCCCTCACCATGAAGTACGTGGGATTAATACACTACCTAGAGTGGGATGAATAGGTTAATTAAAATTTAATGATAGGACAAACACAAATTTTAACCTAATTCTACCACAATTACCTGTTCTCAATTAATTGTGCAATTAAGTGTGAAAACCCCTTTTAACAAAAACAACACAAACAAGTCATGTAGATTGATGTTATGAATTTGTCAATTATCGATTAACACTCGATCTCACACGACAATCCCAACCGAGGAAATGTCACCAAAACCACTACTAATGACTTGAAAGCTAAAAAATCAAAATGTCAAACTCCAAGGGTGCGTGTGTGCATCAATTATAAGTATATAAACAAATAAAACAATAAAGAGACACAAGTAATTATTGACGCAGAAACCCAACCGGGAAAAACCGTGAGGAACCACTAAAGGTTTACCACTAATCTACTATCTCAAGTTCGATCTACATGTACTCGAATCTTATACCTCAACTAAACCCATAATTAGATGCTCCTTTCTTTCAATTGATCTCTCCACCGAAAGTCCCTCTTCGTTATTATGGATAGCTTCACTTGAACTCTCCACTGCCATACGTTATTTAGACTTCGAGCAATTTTCTCCACCAACATCCTCGGTATGCACACTTTTCAAAGTGGATTTTGGTTATTCTCCAACCAAGGTCCCCCCTTTCCAATGCGTAAAGTTCGATTAGAGTCTCAAGATGGATTTGTCGTAGTCTCTAAGATCTAGGGTTTGTTCAAAAACTCTCTAGGTATTCAATACGTAGAATTTCTCATAAGAGACTTCTAGAGACTTACCCTAGCATGGGAAGGCTTCCTCTATTTATATGCTCGGAATAGAGTTTGTCTTGGAAATCAAGTAAACTAAAATTCATGAACAACTGCTCGAGCAGTGGGAGGACAGTCAGAGAGCAATTGTCACTAGAATGAAAAAATGATTCAAACCAAAAATGGCAGAGCAAGAACTGCTCCAGTGGCCTAAAAGCAACCTAGAAGATAGTCTCTACTGTCCAACTTATTAGCCTTTCCCGATTTTATCCCTACATATTCAGAGATCGCTCTAACCAAAGGCAAGCAAGCAAAGGACAATCCCTACTAATTTTAAAGTCAAAAATAAGCAAAAGATTGTCCCCTTGAACACTAAAAAGTGTTGCTCAAGTAGGTCCAATCAATGTTATCAGAACCGGACCGGTCATTAAACCAGTAAGGGAACTGGGTCAATGATTCACTGGTTCAACTATTGAGTCAACTGGTTGGACTGGTCATATAATAAAAAAATAAAAAATATTATAAATATATTAATAAATTGCACCATTAATCCTCAAGGTTTATCACTTATTGCATTTTAGTCCTTGAGAGATATTTTTGGTATAACCAAACATCATTAATCTTTTATTTGTACAAGCATTAATCATGCCCCAAACATAAGACTTTCCCTTTTTTTTCCTTTTTGACTTTTCTCTCCCGTTCATTTGTCTAAACTCCAGATCCTACACCGCCACACGTCTTTCGCTCTCAAACGAGTACATCTCTCTCTTTCTAACCCATACATGCATCCTTTTCTCAAACCCTTGCACGCACAACCCCCAAAACCCCCGCAGATGACTAACCCTAACAAATCAGATCAAACGATTAAAGGCTGAAGTTGTTGATGGCTGGAATGAAGGAGCAACTCGTCGCCTGAGTAAGAGAGATCACGCTGAGTGGTCGCTTCCTTAGATGTTGTTCGTCACCGGAGTGGTCGAATGAGGGTGAAGTTCAACTACGAAGTTGAAAGTGGTCAGTTGCTGGCAGCACTCTGCGATTGATTTAGGGCAAAATGTCCCAATTAGAGATTATTTTTTTAATACAAAATGATATTCCAACCACTTAATTTGAGAAAACCGTTCGATTCACGAGTTTGGTACAAAATCGGCTAATTTAACAGTTTCAAGACGGTTCGATTCCTTCAAAGGTATAACTAGAGAACCGGATCGGTCTTAGTCCCGGGTCAGGGTTGAACCAGTCTGACAGGCCGGTCCGGTTCGGCCCGGTTCTGATAACACTAGGTCCGATAAATAACTAGATATATCATTTCAAAACACATTTAAGGTTTAGAAAATATTTTTCAATAAAAACCTAATGAGTAATTTCCAGATTTCCCCAATTCCATTTATAACCCTAAACCTCCTAAGTCTGATGAATTAAACCAAGGGTTCTTATGTCTCTACGATCAGTACATTTGTCCTAAGTTTGAAGGTGCATCAGAGTAATCTTGATGCGGTATTATAACTTGATCTCCTTCCCTTCGTTATCACTTACGGATCTTGGTCTTTGAAACTTGATGACCATGAAATTAGGTTGAGAACATAAGATTTCATGAAATTAGGTTGAGGACATAAGATTTCATGAAATTACAAAAATGTTTCTAACGGTGTCCAAATTGCCACCTTATCTAGGAGTGCTTGGAGTTCTCATTTTAGGACAATAAGCACGGACGGAGTTGAAAAGGAACTAGTTGAGGAGACTCGAATTTCTACTAGTGTTAGTGGATCTTCCCCAAGAGAGAAAAACCAAAAGGAAGATTCATGAAAATTTACAACCAAGGAGGGCTTTCACGCATCAAGCTAGTAACATTTAGTTCTAACTTAAGCGTGCAATTTGTGGGGGCTAACCTAAACCCAACCCAAAAATTCAATACTTGGGCATAGATTTTCAATAGTTGGGTTAGGCTTGGGCAAAAAAAATCTCAACCCGATTTCAATTCGGGCAATATGCAATTTGAAGCTTTGAGTTGACCGAGTTCAATGCGAACCTAGACCAATTTACAAAATCAAGTTCAACCCAAAATTTGGCAACAAAACTATACAGGTATATACAAGAATTTAGGGCCTCTACTGGGTTGCACCTCTTATCTCTTCTCATTCTCCTCCAAAGTTCTCCCTCATAGAAACGCATACAAGTATTTCTCTCTCATCATCTACTCTCGTTATGTGCATATATATCTATCTTGATGTATCAATGCACCACCTTCTTTCATTCTCAACCTACTTCCATGTCTCGATGCAAATCTCAAATATGTGGAGCTAAAAGAGAAATACCCGAGTTCAAAATTTTGATAACAAGTTGAGCTCTGGTTAAAGATACTCAAGTTGGGTTGGGCTCGAGTTGAGGGTACCATACGTTGGGTTGAGCCTCGGATAACCTCTCCGCCCGCCTAGCCCACCCATGTTGCACCACCACTCGTTGGTACCTGGTACCTAGTCGGCCAATCCCAAGTCCATATCCGATGAGGGAAAGCTACAGTCTATTTTGAAAAGCCCTCTTAAGAGTTTGTAGTTCCAGTACCTTCTCCATACTTGCTCCATTGGGTTGTGATGGAAGCTACTATGTACTGCCTTCAATCATTTTAAATTTGGCAAGTAATCCTAACCTCAAGACCTCCAAAAGTTTAAGGTCTACTAGTTCAGTTCATCCAGCACCACCACCACAACAAAGCAATAAAAGAGCTACAAGCCTAAGACAGGACCTCCATCCTATGGAAGAACAATACCAACAAAGAACAATATGGAATTCAATGCATCAGAACTGAGCTAATTTCTGCAGTACTAAGTTGTCATTAGACTTGCAACAATATTAATTAGGTTCGAACAAAATGGTATGGCAAGCCATACAATCGACAGCCATTTGCTAAAATGGCAACTACACATAGGATAATGTAAGTAAAGACCCTTTCTATTGTATAGAGTAAAAACAAAAAACAACAAAGATGTCAATACAAAGTCAACAGACGAAAACCCAAAAAACTCAACCTACTTCCTAAACCAATGACCACATTACCCAAAACAAAGAAAAACCAAAAGAAGATTTCACAAGGACAAAACCTACATGGATCAAGTAATAAAACTCTTAAATCTTCCAAGAGCACTAACCAGCGAACTTGATGGTTATATGAGCAGGAAAGCAAATTCAAGATTCAGAACGAAAAAATCGAGAAATAACAATTTCAATTGAACCTGGTATGACATGAGGCAGAATCAATTAAAACTGATGTCACTAATACTTTGTACGTCAACTTACAAACACCTTAAACAATCACTATGTCTTTCTCAATTCAACAGGGCTTATTAACAACAAAACACGGAGACATGACAAGGTTATTCAATGTCCACCACCAAAGATCGCAGCACTGAATCTTAATCAGCTGAGGACAAATATCAGCCGATACCGATACGAGACATATCCAATTCAGCACCTTCTGAGAAGAAACTGACTGCACAACGATAGAATCTTGCCGTTGCTAACCCAAAAAATAAAGTGAACTACCGGCAACAATAAAGCATAACATCAATATCTGACTGGAAAATGGGCGTTAACTCATAAAAAGTGGTATCCTATAGTCATAGTTCATTAATACACAATTTGTGCACAAAAAAAGAATAGAGGAAACAATAAGGTTCGAAACCAAATTCATAAAAAAGAAAATCATATCATCAGATATGGGAAAACAATAGAATAGAGGAAAGAATAAGGTTCAAAATAGAGTTCACAAAGAAAACCATGTCATCAAAGATGGGGGAAGAAAGAGGTTTAAAACAAAATTACAATGAAGCAAATTGATTAGAGACAAAAAAAAATTTCAAATCCACTTCAGAGCAAGGACAATTTAACAAAATTGCCCAAATTCTTCTATTCAGAGCATTAGACAAACAAATCACCCTTCATTTCACAGGCACTATTCTATGTTTTCTCATTAAGTTGTGAGGAAAAAGGCACTTATTATGAAACTCCTGCTCACTTATATATCAGGACATCCAGCACTTTCCTTCCAAGAATGTCACCAGCCAAAGAA
Organism: Ilex paraguariensis; assembly: GCA_963454935.2. Classification (NCBI taxonomy): domain Eukaryota; kingdom Viridiplantae; phylum Streptophyta; class Magnoliopsida; order Aquifoliales; family Aquifoliaceae; genus Ilex; species Ilex paraguariensis. The sequence continues at coordinate 8,973 of CAUOFW020001868.1, read as the reverse complement.
GTCTATATCATCTTAGTAGCAAGTTTGAATAGTTAGGCCTTCATGTGGTACTTCCAAGGTATCTTTGACTGATACCTGTTAAACTAATACTTGATATTTTGTGTATTTTGGCAAAAGGCTGAGCTATCAGATAATTCTCGTATAGTGTGTGGAAGAAGGTATTAAAATTCAATAACTCAAAAACTTTCAACCAAGTACAACGCATTATCTTCCTTTGGGTCTAATTAAGGAATTTGAGGGATCCAGTGTTCATACTAAGTTCCTAGTGAACTCTAAACTGGTAGTCGCTGAAGTTAGTGGCTTTGACCAAAAGCATGTGACTTCATCAAGACTTGCTATAACAGAAAACTAATATGTAAATTCATTGCTTGAATCGGCCAAAAATGGAGGAGCACCACATATAGGTTCATCAGAATTATTACCTCTTAGCACGCTTTGGATCAATAAGGGCTAGCTCGGCAAGCTTAGAGGCAGAGATGGATTTCTGAGAATCAGCCAGAGACTGCTCTTCCGTACCCAACGTTAGCATCTCCGGCTTAATTGTAGTCGACCCATCCATGGACTGACTATGTTGATGTCTTACTCTAGGCCTCTCGCAATGGGTAGGGGCCTCATTCTCAGCAGGAGGAGTCGCTGCTGCAGATGCTGGAGCCGGTGATGCTGCAACCGCTGACGAAGATGATTCACCCACTTGTAATACAGAAGTTGCAGACGATGAATTCAACTTTTCCATGTCAAGGTACATAGAGAGCAAATCTTCCTCAGTCTCATCAGAGAACGAAGGTCCTTCAAAGCCGCCCACAAAACCAAGATCACTATCAAAGTTAATGTCATCTGGAAGAGTAAGAATTTCCGAATGGGCACGTCGATGGCCCAAATTCTTTGGCGGGTTGTCAGGCATTTGGCTTATATCATGGCTAAACCAGCTAGAATCCGAAGGCATACCATGACCAAAATGACCAGATTCAGAAATATTACCCCCAGGTCCCAATGCAGGCAGATTCGATGATCCTAGTGGATCAGATTTCACAATAAAACTACTCCCAGGAGATGAAAAAACCGCACACCTTCCTGATGGAGGTAGTAAGCCTCCACCATGGTTTTGAGACTTATCCCTCTCCATCTACCAAAAGCTCCCCTTCTCACAAGCCTCAAGTCTAAAATTTTAATAAAAAAACCAACAATCAATAGTCATGAAAGCCTAGAAGCTCAGAAGACAAAGCTCAAAGAAGCCAAAACCCGAGAACTGGCAATAACTTCTCAACAAAGCAAAACCCTCGAAATAAACCACCACCTTAACAAACAGGGTTGCTTTTTCCTTCTAAATAAAAAAAGTGGGTGACCAATAAAACAACTAGAAAGCAGAAGCTACATTCAAATTACGCTAAGGAAGAGCACCAAACCCAGTAATACAAAAGACTGTTTATGAAACTTCTGTATACATGGTACGGCAGGTTTGTCCCGAATCAATTGGCTCTGAAAATAAACCTACAAATAATGAACAAAACAATTCACAACCAATATATAAAAATTTCGGAGAACATTAATAGAAACAAAGAAAATAAGGACCCGATAATTCAATGATTTTGAAAGAAAGCGAGAAATTATTTATACATCAAGAATCGTCAGAAACTCTACGAATCAAAGTTTTTTTTTCATTGTCATCTAAGAATCAAAGATCAAACTGCGGAAAGATGCAAAAAACAAATGAGAAAAATTCTTATACATTTTGCCTTTTCATTCAGATTGGAGCTGCGGAAATGAGAGTCAAGAAAGCGATGAACAGAGAATCGAAATATTTTCATATGCGAATTGAATGGACAAGCCACGTGCTTATTATAGAGAAAGAAGAGATGGAGCTTGGGAGAGATGATACTTATGCCCTAAATGCGTGACCAATATATATGTCGGAAAAGAAGGTTAATCTCACTTTCCACACTAAAAGATATTTTTATTTTAATTTTTATCCTTAAGTATTTTAATTTTTAAATTATACACTCAATATCATAAAAAAGTTGTAATGCGACTCGGATTCAAGTTTCCGTTCACTTCTTCAGCTTCCTAATTTAGGCCACACCACTTACTATAATGGAAAAAGGAATGTTTGGGCTTGGAGTACATTGTAACTTTTTTATGATATGGAAGGTATAATTTTTAAGACTTAAAATTTTTTAAAGATATAAATTAAAAATTTTAGGATTAATTGCACTAATAGTCCCTGAAGTTTACAACTTATTAAACTTTCGTCCCTAAAGTCTCATTGTAGTCAATTTAGTCCTCAAAATTTGGGTTTTAAACCAAAGTTGTCTTTCTCTCCGATTGTCGTCGAAATCTCTAACAAAAAACAAGACCTACACAGCACGTGTAGAAGACAGAAGGGCATCACTATCTTTTTCCCTTATTTTCTTGTCCATCCAACCACCATCAAGTCACGTGTGATGCACACTGCGAAACATCAAATCGACACTTCAGACGAGGGAAAAGAGACCATCCGTCATTTTTCTAGGGTTCTAAATGAAATTGGGAAAACTGGAGAAATTGAGTTTATAACGCTAAAGTGCATCATCTTCTGAGAATTGAAGGTTGACAACGATGATTGCAATGAGTATCAATTGGAGGATGATTGTTTTATTGAAGATTACGGTAAACATTTAGTATTTTCAATTTGGGTTGAAGATGACGTTTTGCAATTTTTTTTTTCAAAAAATCATATTATGGCAACTGGTTGCATGCAAAGAACTATGAATTTGAGTGTGTATCAAAAAGTTGTTGCATGCATGGCTCTAAAAAGGAACTAATATAAAACTGATGTTGATGTTATGTTGGTGTAATGGGTCCTTTATGCACTTATATAAAACTCAGTAACATGTGATCCCCCATTTTTTTGTTTTGTATTGTAGAGAAAGATTTCAAATATATTACTTTAATATTGCACCATAATGGTGAATTCCAAAAGAACTCAAAGATGGTTTATGTGGCGGGTAAGGTTAAATACTTCCACCACAAACACCCAGATTACATGTCATTGTTGGTGCTTGACGAAATGGCTAAGCAGTTAGGATACAAATGGGAGATTCTGAAGTATCATTACTATATACCAAGAAAGGACTTGGATTCTGGATTAATTTATTTGTTTTACGACACACAAGTATTCATTGTCTTCAATACATTGTACCCCAACACTATTGCTAACGTTTACATAGAACATCGAACAATCAAGGATGTTATTGATGGCCAAGACTTCACAAAATATTATGTTGAAATGAGACATTCAGTTGTAATTGAGGAGATTAATGAAGATGATGTGGATGTGTTAGATTATAGTCAGGTTACGGAAGTCCTCAAGATAGATTGTTGTAATAGAAAAAATTTGCTAGAGTATTCTAAAGTCAATGCAAGTGGTGATGCTGGAGGAGAAGAATAGAGACTCAATGGAGAAGAAGAACAGAGAGTCAATAGAGAAGAACATAAACTCAATAGAGGAGAAGAACGGAGAGTCAATGAAGGAGAGGACTAGAGAGTCAATGGAAGAGAGAATGACATACCTCAGGAGAGAACCAGGGAGTCAATGGAAAATGACATGCCTCGAGAGAGAACCAGGGAGTTAATCAGGGATAATGACAGTTTTGATTATTCTAAGTTTTATGATAGTGAATATGATCTTGATGAGGATGACAGATTGTATGAGACAAACGTAGATAAAGATGTTGAATGGGTTGGTGTAGGTGATAAGGGTAAGGATGTGAAGGATGATACTTCAGCTTTCCATGGTATAGATGAAGATGATGTGCATTCCGACTATACAAATTCAGATGAATTATGTAGTTTTGATGATTCATCTTTAGAGGATGATGGTGTCAATGTGAGGAAGCCAAAGTTTCCTAAGTTTAGAGCTGCCACTGACATGAAAAACCCATCTTTAAAGCTAGGAATGTTGTTTGGAACAACTACTGAGTTGAAGGCAGTAGTAAGGGAATATGCAATTAAGGAGGGAAAACAAATAATATTCAAGAAAAATGACCATATTAGGGTTAGGGTAGTCTGTAAAGGGAAATGTAAGTGGTTGTTATTTGCATCTGTCATGGAAGATGGGAAAACATTTCAGGTTAAAACATTCAATGACAAGCACATATGTGAAAGATCATTTCACAATAAGAATGCAAACTCAACTTGGATTGCTAATACATATGTGGATGATATTAAGGGGAATCCTGCATGCCCATTGGATGCCTTCATAGAGAGGATAATTGAGGATCACCAAATTACTGTAACACCTCATCAGATTTACAGGGCAAAAAGAAAGGCAAAGATAATGATTAAAGGTAGTCATGTAGAGCAGTACTCCAAATTATTTGAGTATGTTGAGGAGGACTAATCCAAACAGTACAATAGCTATAAAAATGGATGATTTGTCAGAGTTGGAAGGTGAGCCTAGATTTGAAAGAATGTATATTTGTTTAGATGCACTAAAGAATGGTTTCAAAGAGGCAAACAGACCAACAAGGTCCTCATGGTGGTCAGCTTCTCTCAGCAGTGGGACTAGATGCCAACAATAATATGTTCCTAGTAGCATGGTGTGTGGTAGAGATGGAAAGAACAAGCTCATGGTCATGGTTTCTAAACCTTCCAGTGAAAGACCTTCAAGTAAGAAACACAATTGGATGGACTATAATGTTTGATAAGCAAAAGGTACATTTAATGTTATCTCTTTTTTTTTATCTAGTATACATTAAATATTATCATTGAACTGAATTGTATATGATATTGTGTATATAGGGGTTAGAACGTGCAATTTATGAACTGCTTCCAAATGTTGAACATAGACATTGTGTTAGACATTTATACAACAATTTCAGCCAGAAGCACAAGGGTAAAACACTTAAGGATTTAGTTTGGGCTGCTGCAAGATCAAGTTATGTAAACTTGTTTAAAGTGAATATGGAAAAAATGAAAACTGAAGATGCAAAGGCATGTGCATGGTTTGATGATAAACATCCAAGAAATTGGTCTAGGTCCCATTTTAGCACACATCCTAAATGTAACATATTACTTAACAATATGTGTGAATGCTTTAATGCTTACATACTTGGGGCTGGAAACAAACCAATCATATCAATGTTGGAGAGAATTAGAGGTCTCTTCATGAAGAGATTATATATGGAGAGAAATGCAATGGTAAAGTGAGAAGGTGATAAATGTCCCAAAATTCAAGAAATTATAGAGAAAAAACAAGAAAGAGGCTTCTTTTTGCATATCATATTATTCTGGGGGTTCTAAATTTGAAGTTAAACATTGTTATGGTGATCAGTTTATTGTGGGCTTGGATGCCCAAACATGTGCATGCAGAAAATGGGATTTGAGTGGCATTCCTTGTTCTCATGCCATTCAAGCTATTGCATACAAAGGAGATAAACCCGAGAAGTATGTTCATAAGTGGTATCACAAAGAGTCGTATATGAATGCTTATGGGAACAATATTAATCCCATTAATGGGAAGAAGTTATGGCCTACATGTATTGAGACTCCCCATTTACCTCCATTTTACCATAAACAACCTGGGAGGCCTAAGACACTAAGAAGAAAGGAACCAGAGGAACGAACCAATTCAAATCCAAATAAGCTGAGAAAGTTCTACAATTCTTTAAGGTCTAGAAAATATGGTGTAAGGGGATATAATAAGAGAAGTTGTAGAGTTGATATGATAAATCTAGCCATAGGTTCTGGGACAGGTGTAGGGGAATGTGTTGAGGCTGGTACAAGGGCTACTGCAACTGGTGGAACAAGTGCAAGGACTTCTGCTGCAAGTGTTAATGTAAAAAGAAAGAGAGCCAACAAGGAAGGTGCAAGGACAATGTCAAGTAGAGTGATTGCTGCAGGAGCAAACACAGATTGAGTGATTGGTCCAGGAGCTAGTGTAACCAATGTTTCAAGTAGGAGAGGTAAGTTGGCTGTGAGGAGGAACAAAATGAATGCACCAACCACAACACAAGTCTCACATTTTGCAGGAGGAGCTCAGTGACTATTGGTGGAATCCAAGAACTATTGTGTTAGGGTTTAATGTTCTCTATTTTGATAGTACCATCTTTTTGGTAGTGAACATGTTGAATGTAATAGGTTTTTAATGTTTCCTATTTTATGCACTGGCTAATGATAGTAGCATCCTTTTGGAAGTAAACATGTTGAATGTAAAATGTTCTCTTTTGTCACTGAATAGGTTGTGTCCTCAATGCAATTAAACATTATTATGGTGTTTGTTGGATCACTTGATAACAGAACAAAGTTAGGAGACAAAATCAATACCAATTGCACTGACATACAAAATAGATATTAACTTACAACTTCCAATAAGATACACTTTCTACATTAACAAAGTACAAAACTAGCATCTTAGCAACTACAACACCCATAACCAGCAACTTCATTTTACAATGACATCTGACCAAGTAAGTAGAAGCAAGTGAGTACAAGCAATAACATCCAAGTGAGTACAAGCAAGTGAGTACAACAACTTCATTTTGTTAACATCCATAACCAAGTAAGTACAAGCAACAACCACACAACTTTCTCTCTCCGTTGAGATTCGGTCAACTTCACTTCTAGTAGTGTGATTTTCCTGAGTAATTCCGGTATGATATTCTTCGATCGCATACACATAGGAGGATTATGCCACACAAAATATCCACACCCACCATTTCGCTACATATTCCAACAAAAATAGGTTAAACAAAGATTGTTGTTAACTTTCATATGATACAATTTCATAAAATTTACCTCATTTCACATCCAAGGAATCTTCTTCCTGGATTTAAATCTGTCGAAGACATTAACATTCGAGTCTTTCTCCCACACTTGCAGTACGTCTGATCCATATGGACCTTGGGATAAAACTTGGCTTCGTTCTGTGATGAAGCTTGGCTTGGCTTGCAACTTATCTTCATTCTGTGATGAAGATTGCCTTGGTTCGCCCCATTGAAAGTTGCCTCTATGAGACATATATTAGGGTTCTTCAATCAGATATATATAGTGGGAGAAAAGATAGTTAGATGGACGGGAAAATAAGGGGAAAAGACAGTGATGCCCTTCTGTCTTCTACACGTGTTGTTTTTCATAAGAGATTTGGACAGTAGTTAAGGAGAAGGACAACTTTGGTTCAAAATCCAAATTTTGAGGACTAAATTGACTAAATTGGGACTTTAGTGATGAAAGTTTAATAAGTTGTAAACTTCAAGGACCATTAGTGCAATTAACCCAAAATTTTAACATCTTTTAAAATATAAAATGCAATAATGATGGGCTAATATGTGTGGGGCTTATTATGGCTCACTAAAGTATGATCTTTTTGCCAAATGTGGTAGGGAACCACACATTTAGTGGAGACAAGGGAATGATTAGTTATACGAAGCTTTGTCAATATTTGCTTTAATTATAGGGATTTTTCTTGTGGTCATGTCTCTATTGTCACGATTTGCTTGATAATTGAAGAGAGAAAAAATAATCTGACCACAAAAAAAAAATGAAGAATTACACCCAGATCTCTTGAAGTTTGTCACTTAATTACTCAAATTTCCTGACATTTGAGATATTATATACAGACCCCCTGAAGTTTGTATGCGTGTAATTGTTAGACCTCTACCGTCAAATGTCCGTTAATATAACTATTAGTAAATTATACCCAGACCCCCCTAAAATTTGTAGGCGTAAAATATTTAAACTCTTCAAGTTAAAATGTTATATTTAGATAAAAAATACTCCAATCAAAGATAAAATATCAAATATTTTAAATTTTACAACTAAAATTTATGTTATATTGTATCATTTATTGAAATAACATTAAAAATAAAATTTAATTTTTTGCTTAAAAAATCTTAATTAGTATATAATTATACTATCTATTCGAATTAAACTAAAAAATCAAACAAGAGATCTAAGTCATTCATAGTAGAATGTGAATTTTACATCCAAAATTCATATTAAAATCAAAATAAAAATCTAATTTTTTTTAAAAAAAAAATTATAGTTATTATATAATTATACTATATAAGAATAAAATTAAAAAATTAAACAGGGTTGTATTTTGCAACCTGTTTAATATGTTAGTTTTATTCTAATATAGTATAATTATATAATAACTATGATTTTTTTAAAAAAATTAAATTTTTATTTGTTATTTTAATATGACTTTTATATGTAAAATTCATGTTCTACTATAAATTATTTAGACCCCTTGTTTGATTTTTTAGTTTTATTCTAATAAATAGTATAATTGTACACTAATTACAATTTTTAAGAAAAAATTAAATTTTTATTTTTAATTTTATTTCAATAAATGATACAATAGAACATAAATTTTGGTTGTAAAATTTAAAATATCTGGTATTATATCTTTGATTGAAGTATTTTTTGTCTAAGTATAATATTTTAAACTTAAGGGGTCTAAGTATTATATACCTACAAACTTTAGGGAGGTCTAAGTATAATTTATTAACTGATATATTTACAGTATGAGTCTAGGTGTTATGCGCGTACAAACCTCAAGGGGTCTGTATGTAATATTTTAAATATCAGAGGTCTAAGTGATTAAGTGACAAACTTTAAGAGGCCTGAATATAATTCTCCCATTATATTTTTGTGTTGTCTTAGATTTCAGCATACATATTTGATTTGGTGCTGCATTAAACTAAGAAAGGGGTTCTTTGGTGACATCTTACTACTCTGGGCATTTAATTTCGTGTTTATATGAAGATGAAGATTCATAAGGTATTATTTTTCCTATTTGTTTACTTCTCCTAAATGTCCATAGTTTAGTACGTTCGTGTATGTTCAGCGAACAAATATCTCCTACTACTTTAGAGTTATGATTTTTTTTTGGTTCCTCTATTTGTACATTAAACCCAATCTTATTATTGTTGTTATTATTATTATTATTGTGATAACCGTGCATAGCAAATGATTGCTGATTGAATTGTTAGTTTG
>CAUOFW020001867.1:0-66678 GCA_963454935.2 Ilex paraguariensis | reverse complement strand
AATGAAAAAAAGAGTTGAGTTACGAATTCAAATACTGATTCTGAGGTATGGGGTGGAATGCAATATGTTCTCCTTAAATCTATTTACAAAGAGTATTTTTTTGACTATCCTTTGATTTGTATTCCAACTTGTGTTGTCGTTATTTTAGAATTTTGATTGAATATTGTTGAATATTTTGATCTCATTGATCGTGTTTTACGGATATTGAGACAAGATCGTGGCAGTCAATAGCCGATGCATCACCAGTCAAGAGAGCCGTGAGATCGAATTGAGGTGGACTGATTAGTGAGGTGTCAGATCCGTATTAAGATTCTGCATGACGTGTGATATGCAAATATAATATTTGTATTTGTAGACAGAGATACTTTGTGATACTCGTTTATTTGGTATTTAATATCCTTGAGCATATTTTTTCTTGTCATATCGTATACTTCCCCACTTTATTTAATATTTTCAGGTTGATTTTAGAGAAAAGATCGGAACGAGATAATCATAATATTACAGACGAGAAGATGTTGATAAAATTGATGTTTTAATCGTTTTGAGAGATTTATTTATATTGATAGATTTATTTGTATTGGGAGATGATTTTGAAAAATAAACTTTTATTGGGACAATTAATGCTTTGTTATTTTTATTTGGATATTTTTATATCAATTAACATCTCAAAAAAGAAGAAAAATTGGAGCGTTACATTTTTAGGTCAAAATAAGGTTTTTATTGAATCCAAAAGGTTGAGAAACCTTAGAAAGGTAATATGGGGTGTATTAGAAGTTAGGAAGTATTCCGAAGTTAAAACCTATTTTGTAGAAGATTTGGGTAGAAAGAAATTTGACACTACCTTAATATTTTAGTTATAAATTTGTACTCTAATGTCTAATTGATCTTATTTTTGGAGAGCCGAAACTAGATTTAAAGAGATACAAAAGTGTATTCACAAAAATGTCCTCAATCGGCTTGTAAATAAGTCAAAATCAAGCTGGAAGTCAGGGGTATGCTGTTAGACGCGTCCGGACGGAAGAAACACGCATCCAGGTGCACGGGACAGAAGTTGGATAATCTTTGTTGAGAGTTTTCTCCACTTTTGGCATTATAAATTCCTAGGGAATGACCCTTAGGCCTATGTTTAGCAATTGTTCATTCGAGAAAATCCTAGAAAACTTGAGAGGAAGAAAGAGAAGAGACATGGCGAAGATTCTTGCTCCGAGATTAATTCAAACATGCTAGGGTTATCTTCAATCATCAGATTAAAGATAAGAGATTCTTCTCAAGTTCTTTCATTGAGACTTAGGATATTATTTATATGTATATTTTCAATCTTCTTGATAGTTATATGATAAATATTTATGAGTTCTTGATTTCTTTATCAGTGAAACATAATTTTGAACAAAATACATATTTGGGTTCAAAGAATACTTGTTCCTGAATTTCGAAAATCCTAGTTTTGCAAATACATGTTAGGTTATAAAAAATAAATGGATTCTTTATTAAATCATGCTTTCATCTATTACATGTTCGTGTTCTTAGAAATTATGGTTTTTGATAAAACCCTAGAATTTTGATATCAAAATTCTGAAGGTTTTCTTGATATAATCTCTTACATATTTTAATTCATTTATTATTATAGTATATTGAGAATTGTGCAATTTTGATACTTGAATTGTTAACGAAAATTCTGATTGATTAAGATCGTGATTACTAAGAAAATTGTGGTTTTGTCTCTTGTATGGTTTGAGTGTGATAGACTTGAATTACCTTCGAAAGTTGTTGTAGAGTGTTAGAGGTTAGTTTACCCAGTGGGGTTGAGATGGTTGCCTAAAACTCGTTGTGGATTGTTGTTTATAAGAGCAACCACTATTATTCATGTAAGTTCGAATTTGAGGGATGATATACCTTTCCTGTGAAGGATTCGTCAATGTTGTGGGAGATGGTATATGTCTTTCCTAAAGTGGTTTGTGACGTGCCCTGCGGGGAATGATTGAGATTATTTGGTTTGTGATTGATGAATGAGGTAGAATCGTTGTGTAGATTCCTAGGAAGTAACCAATATACATGAGAATATGGGATGATGCTACTGAGTTATTTATTGATTGCTTTAATTTCTTGCAAGTTTGTTCTTGTCATTGATTTGTTGTATTTCGTACACTTGAGATCATCACAACTGTCATGATTTTACTCTTAAAAATTTATATATGTTATTTTTCAAAAGAGACTTGCCTTTTTTTATTGTTTTAAAACATTTTTGGAATTTGAGAGGGATTTTCTACGGGCTTTTGCTCACCCCTTACAAATTAGATGAGCAGGTCGACCTCGAGAATGGAGAAGGTCAGTATGAGGAACCTGAAGTGGAGGCTTAGAGATGCTTCATCTTAGTCTAGATTATTTTATTTGAGAAACAATGTTTCTGCTAGTTTTGATTATTCCACTACTAGATACTATTTGGTTTGAATTGGAAGTTGAAAAGGTTTTAATGGTTTATTGACTTTAGCATTTTTTCTTTATTAGATGAATGAATGATTGGTTGTTCTAATGGTTATTTTTAATTGTTCTCATGGTTGGATGGTTTGTAGATATTAATGCCTTACAGGGTGGATTTTGGGGCATTACATCCTTAAGGATTTTAGGGATTGGCAAATTGGAAATCAATTCAAAATTTTCTCTATCTAATTGGATTCCCTTAGAAGAAATAATGTGACCAAGAACAATTTCTTTTTTGAACCATGAAGTGACATTTTTGCCAATTTAGCACAAGGTTCTTTTCTTCATACCTAATCAAAAAATTTTTAAGGTTATACAGATAGTCATCATATGAATCACCAAAAAAATAGTAAAATCATGCATAAAAACCTTAAGAAAATGCTCAACCTTATCACTGAAAATATTAAGCATACACATTTGAAAAGTTGCAGGTGCATTGCAAAGTCCAAATGACGTCATTTGATATGCAAAGGTACCAAAAGGACAGATAAAAATGGGTTTCTCTTGGCCCTCTAAGGCAATCTCAATTTGGTTATATCCCGAATAACCATCCAAAAAATAATAAAACAAGTGTGAATCAACACTTTCTAAAATTTGATCCATGGAGGGCATAGGGAAGTGATATTTTCTTGTTACAGAATTCAATTTTCTATAGTCAATGCATATTCTCCAACCAGTTATTATCCTAGTTGAAACAAACTCATTATTGTCATTAGGCACTATAGTCACACCAGATTTCTTAAGGACTACCTGTGTGGGACTCACCCATTTACTATCCGTAATAGGGTAGATTATCCCTACATCCAATAGTTTTAACACTTTATTTCTAACTTCTTTCATGTTAGGGTTGAATCTCCTTTGCATCTCCCTAGATATTTTGGCATTATCCTCTAAGTAAATCTTATGAGTACAAACTAAGGGACTAACTAATACCCTTGATATCAACAAAAGCTCACCCAATAGCATTCCTTCTTAGGCTGAACTCAGATGAGAATAAATTATTATCTGAAAAGTCTTATCCTCTTCTAAAAATGCATACTTTAGATCAGCAGGTAGAGGCTTCAATTCAAATTTTGGGGCTTTGGAACTAGACGAAACAAGTAAAGTGGTTCTTGGGGGAAGCTCCTCAAACTTTTGCTTCCAATCTCTTACTTCAAGAACCTATGAAGAATTCAAATCAGAAGTTAGTTCAATGATTTAAGAATTTTCTTCACCTAAATCTAAAGTAGATGAGTAACCAAGCAAACATGCATCGGGTGGATCTGAACAAGAAGAGCCATTTAATTTATCATGAATAATTGACTCAATCATGTTCACTTCATACAAGTCATCATCAACCTCCTTAGGATGTTTGCAAACATTAAAAATATTTAATTTTAGGGTCATATTGCCAAAAGATAATTTCATTACACCATTCTTACAGTAAATCAAAGTATTAGAAGTAGCTAAGAATGGTCGACCCAATGTGACTGGACTTTGAGCCCTGGTATTCAACATAGGGTGTGTATCCAAGATAATAAAATCAACAAGAAAATAAAAATTATCAACTTGGACTAGCACATCCTCCACCAACCCTCTTAGTATCTAGATAGATCAGTCAGCAAGTTGAAGTGTCACTATGGTGGGCTTTAACTCACCTAGACCCTACTGTTCATATACCAAATAGGGATGTAAATTCACATTGGCACCCAAATCAAGTAAATCTTGTTCAATTCAACCAGGATCCTTATACTTTGGTGAGGTATTGCATTGAATAATAGAAGAAATTTGCTTAGTTAAGAATGCCTTCTTTTGCACTACGCTTAATAGTGCACAAAACTTTCAAAAATTTTGCATAAGGGATTTGTTTTATTACATCCAACAAAGGTATGTTAATTTTGACTTGCTTAAAAATCTCTAAAATCTCATTATTTAAATATGGCTTGGATGGGGGGAGTAATCTTCGAGGAAAAAGAGTAGGAATCGAAAATCTCAAAGGCTTTATAAAATTAGGCTAGTCAAGTTTATCAACCCCCTCTGTAGGTTTTAAAAATTCCTCAGGCTTTTGAGCATTCATTGGAATTATTTTATCAATCACTTTACCACTATGGAGCATGGTAACAGACTTGGCCTGCTCATGTATAGAATTAGATGTAGTATAATTACCCACATTAAATTGACCTTGCCAATTCGGTTATGGTCATGCCAGAAACTTACCTTTTTCCTAATGTCACTGGGCAGTGGTAAACTTATTGAGTTCTCTGTTTATTAAAGTTAGTTTGACTATTATTAAAGTTGGTATGACTTTGCAAAAATTGCTGCAATGTCTCCTCCAGGTCTCTCTTTGGAGATGGAGTGTATGATATAAGATTAAAGGGGCCTTGTGGAGGTGGTTGTGGTGCAGGATTATCCCATCTGCAGCTGAAATTTGGATGTTTTTTCCACCTCGGATTTTAACTGTTTTAGTAGGGATTATTGTACAGCTTAGAAAAATTATTTGTAGTATTTGAGTGATCATGTAAAACTTCTTCGAAAGTAGAAATTATGGGGCAGTCCTTTGCGGGGTGTCCCGAGATCTCGCAAATACTACAAATCTCCTCTTGAGGAACAACTTGTACCTCATTAATCTCCTAGAATTCCATGGCCTCAATTTTCCCACTCATTGTGGCAATTATAGTACCTAGGTCATCCTCATTTCTCACCTGGTATTTACCTCCACCTGATAAAACAATTAAATTTTTATTTTTAGAAGAATTAGGGGATGAAGTATCCCAAGATTGTGCACTCTCAACTAGATGATCAAAATAATCAAAGGCTTCATTAGGTTCTTTGGTCGTAAATTCTCAATTGCACATCATCTCAACAAATTGGCGCATTTGGGGTGATAAATTGTTTTAAAAAAACTTATGATGCGCCAGCTTCCATAACCATGATGTGGGAAGGATGTAAGAAGGTCTTTAAAATTTTCCCGACACTAATAAAAAAATTTTTGACACTAATAAATTTTTTTGATGAGCTTGGATCTAGCGAGGCCAGGCCCAATAAATTAAATGGACTTAGAGTAGCTGAAAAGATCCTTCAAGCCCAGCTCCTGGGTTGGGCCCAATTTATCTATCCAACCCAGTCCAAGATCCAAGGAGTCCAGGAAGATTAGAGCACATGAGGACTAATTATTGGGATACCCACTCTCGAAGATCTAGGCTACGTTTAATTACACTTACTTATTGTAGTTGTCCTCCCCGAAGAACTAGTGCCTTTACCCTGATGTCGCCGCCTTAATCAAGGCTCCATGCCTATAAATTGTAAGCCTTCTCTACATGGGAGGGACACATTTTTGTACCTCTCTACATTTCTTTGTATCTCTCTACACACCCCTCACACATCTACTGCTCTCGTAGCTACCACACCTCTCCCAGGGCTAACATTTGTTTTTTCTCTCTCTTACTTTATTAATAAAGGTTCTCTGGCCACCGTTGTCGTTTTTTAGAGTGGAGTCAGTCACCCTGACCAAACCACTGCATGTTGACTCAATATTTTTTTCCATTGATTGCTTTATTAATTATCTCATTAATTACACCATATCACACACTTGATTGTTGATTTTGCACGAGACTATTTTGTGCATCATCAGTTTGGCATCGTTTGTGAAAAATGACTAAGTTTTATACTACCTTGCTACTCTCTTTTTACACCCATGGCGATCATAACCAAGTCAATGAATCAACAACCAGAGGACAACCACGCAGCTCGCCAAGAGGAGGCTCTGCCTCCGCCTTTGCCAGCACCAGTGGAACTACCCACAACAACCACTCCCCTGGTCGAGCAGCAGCTTTTGGAGATCATGTAGTTGTTGTTGAGCCAAAACTAGCAAATCATTTAGCTGATACTCGCCTTCGGAGGCGTTGCCTCTCAGCCTATGGGAGCAGTACTCCCCCCAATTGGAGAAGTTCCATAGTCTCACCATCTAGACAGTCTCACCACTTTGTGCGCTAGAGCGCCCCTTGCCAGGGAGTCCCTCGCCAGGAAGCTCACATGTTCCCCCTTCTTATATGCCTGCGCAAGAGGATGAAGGAGAATGCTAGTATACTGATCATGAAAGCCACTACAATGACCCGACAGAAGATGTCCTTAACAATAGGACGAGAAGATTAGAGAGGTGCAAAACCAACTCGATGATTCCCTCAACATCATCAAAGCACTGGTGCTAGAGATGATGGATTACTTGGTAAGGCGCACTAATACCCCATTTGTTGCTGATATTGTCAACCATCCACTACCCTCAAAGTTCAAGATACCCACCATCGAGATCTTCGATGGTACCCAAGACTGTCTGGATCATCTTGACACTTATAAATCTCTCATGCAACTCCACAATGTGCCTGATAAGATCATGTGTAGAGCCTTTCCTACTACCTTGAAGGAGTCTGCTCGACAATATTTTGCAAAGGTCAAACCATCATCTATCCACTCCTTCGTGGAGTTAAGCACATACTTCGTCTCCCACTTCATTGGGGGACGCCGACATCAGAAACCCATTACTCACCTTCTTACCATCAACCAGGACTAGAATGAAAGCCTTAGGATCTACCTTATTTGTTTTAATGAGAAGGCTCTCCAGATCGAGGAGCCAGACGATAAAGTAACCATGGCCACCTTTATTTCATGTCTATGTTCCTCTAATTTTATGTTCTCTGTCTTGAAAGAGCCGCCCTCTAGCATGCTCGAGCTGTTGTCAAGGGGGCAGAAATACATGAATGTCAAGGATGTCACCAAAGCCCAACGAGGTGAGTCCTCCTAAGGAGAGAAAAGATGAAGGACACCCGTGAGGACAAGCAAGAGACAGAGAATAAGAGAAAGAAGATAGACAGAGTCACTGTCAAGGATCGCCTCTATCCTGTACCCTAGAGAGAATGACAACCCTTCACACCTCTTAATGCCTCGGTGAAACACATCTTATTCAAAATACAGGATGACCCCACGCTTTGTTGGCTAAGAAAAATGAAACTTGCCCCAAACTGTAGAAATCCAGGTAAGTACTATCGCTTCCACCATGACTATGGCCATGACACTGACGACTACTTCGAGTTAAAAAAGTGGATTGATGAGATTATTCAAAGTGGTCAATTATGGTAGTATTTTGCTGGCTGGGGACAGGACCCACCCCCTAACAGGAATCAAGAGGATCAAGAGCCCAACAACCCCTCGGAGAGATCCAGATGATCTTTAGAGGGTTAGGAGGAGGAGATGACTCCAACTCCACCAGGAAAGCACACGTTAGGAAAGCTAGGTAGGCCGAGTTGCATGACTCTCGCCTGATGAAGACAACCCAGCACGAGGAAGGGAAAATCATCACCTTCTTGGACAAGGACCTCAAGGGAGTCCAAGTTCCATATGATGATCCTTTAGTGCTAACCATGATGGTAGCCAACTACTAGGTTAAGAAAATTCTGGTCGACAGTGGCAGCTTAGCTAATATTCTGTTTGCACTAGCCTATGACAGCCTCCATCTCGATAGGGAGAGGTTATAACCCGTCAGGACTCTCCTTGTTGGCTTCTCAGGGGAGAGGGTTTGTCCCTTGGGTTCCATCACCCTGCCAATCACAATAGGAATGGCACTGAGAAGTTCCACCATCATAGTAAACTTTATTGTACTTGATTGCCCCTCTACCTACAATATTATTCTTGGATGCCCAGCCCTCAACACCTTAAGGGTAGTACCGTCCACCTACCACCTTATCCTCTATTTTTTGACCACCAGTGGGATTGGAGAGATTAGAGGAGACCAGGTCTCCACCCAGGAAAGCTACATGGCCTATGTGAGAGCCAGGATGCCACACAAGACTCTCTAAGTTTAAGTACTTGAATCGAGGGATGACAACACCTTGGAAAGAAGGGAACCAGTAGAAGAGTTTTGGTTAGTAGTGATGCATGAGAGCCTTCCAAAAAGGAGAATCTATGTAGGCTCCTCACATTCTCAGGAGCAAACATTCGACCTGATAGACTTCTTCAAGTGGAACGTGGATGTCTTTACCTGGTCTCATAAAGACCTGGAGGGCATCGACCCAAAGTGGCCTCCCACCAACTCAACGTCGTTCCCAGGTACAAACC
The DNA here is from genome assembly GCA_963454935.2 of Ilex paraguariensis. Taxonomy (NCBI): domain Eukaryota; kingdom Viridiplantae; phylum Streptophyta; class Magnoliopsida; order Aquifoliales; family Aquifoliaceae; genus Ilex; species Ilex paraguariensis. Next base: position 58,113 of record CAUOFW020001867.1, on the reverse strand, counting down.
CGTCCACCAAAAGTTGAGGAATATAAGTACTGAGAGAGGCCAAGCCATGGAAAAAGAAGTGGATAAATTACTGAAAAATGGGTTAGTAGGAGAGGTAGCCTACTCAAATTGACTATCCAACGTAGTGATGGTTACAAAGGCCAATGGGAAGTGACGCCTCTGCGTGGACGATATGTTGGTGAACAATATGACCACGACAGACCACGTAACACACCTCCAAGAGACATTCGACATACTGAGAGCTTATAGTATGAACATGAATCCTGAAAAGTGCACCTTCGGTGTTACTATTTGTGGGCTTCATGGTTAACAAAAAGGGCATTGAGACCAACCTAGACAAGATTAGAGCTATCTTGGAGATAAAGTCTCTGACCTCAGTGAAAGAGGTCCAGCGCCTTAATGGAAGGGTAGCAGCCCTTAACAGGTTTGTCTCAAAGTCAGCGGACAGGCGTCTGCCGTTCTTTAAAATCCTCCGTTAATCTTTTTAGTGGGGACCAGATGCAGAGGAGGCCATTCAAAAGTTAAAAGCCTACATCGTTACGCCTCTTTTGCTCTCCCATGCTGTACCAAGAGAGACCTTGTATCTCTACCTCTCTTCCTCGTCCTCTATTGTGAGCTCTGTCCTTGTTAGGGAGGATGGAGGAGTCCAAAATCCTATGTACTATGTAAGCAGGTTAAATTAAGGGGTGGAGATAAGATACTCAGAGCTTGATAAGTTGGCTTTCGCACTTGTTGTTATTACTTTCAAAGCCATACCATCATGATTATTATAGATCAGCCACTCAAGGGAATTTTGGGAAAGCCCGATGTGTCCGACTAACTACTCAAATGGGTCGTTGAGTTAAGTGAGTTAAATGTGCAGTACCAGCCGAAGGCGGCCATCAAAACTCAAGTAGTTGTGAACTTTGTGGCCGAGTCTATAGCATCACATGAATCCCAACACGAAGTATCATATGCCCATGAGCTCACCTGCTCAGTACATAATGTCTCCACTCACCTTGAGGCAAGCCCAAACACTGAGATCTTGCAGACAACCCCTTAGGCTCCCGAAGACCTCACTTCGAGGCCAGAGGCGCCTAACTCTTTTGTACCCACTCCACGGGAGCCCTCTACGCCTCGCTACCATCTACTGCACCATGTTGGAAACTATACATGGATGGGTCCTCAACCAAAGAGGATGGCGGCGTAGGATTAGTGTTGATCAGCCCCATGGCACTCCACTCAAGTATGCAGTGTCCCTCTAATTTGCAACATCAAACAATCAAATTGAATATGAGACCCTCATATCCAACTTGAAGTTCGCGAAGGAGATGGAAGCCCTTTAATTGATGGCTTACAGTGACTTACAGCTGATAGTCAATCAGATAAAGGGAGACTTTGAAGCGAAAGGGAAAAAGATGCAAGAATACCTGTTAATGGTTTGAGCTTTATTGAAAAGGTTTAACCACTTCTAGATCCACCATGTGCCCATAGAGGAGAACATCATGGCAGACACCCTTGCCAAGTTCGCATTTGCCAACATACTTGTTGGCCCAGCACTTACAGGCCACCAATTTGAACCAAGCACCCTTAAGGCAGAGGACGGCGATGTTAATTGTGCATCATCGAAAACCAACTAGATGACTCCCATCTGAGCCTACCTAGAGGAGGGCGCTCTCCCATACAATCTAGTGGAAGGCAAAAAATTGAGAATGAGAGCGTCCAGGTATGTCATCTTGCAAAACACCCTTTATAAGAAGAGTTATTCACTACCACTGCTCCGTTGTCTTACCCCAGAGGAAGTTGATTATGTCATGAGGGAAATCCACGAGGAGATATGTGAAAATCACTCAGGAGGGCATGTGTTGGCCCATAAAGCAGTAAGGCAAGGCTATTATTATCCTAGCATGATTAGAGACACCCGTGAGTTCGTTAGGAAATGCGACAAGTGCCAGCACTTCTCAACTATACCCAGACAGCCACCAAAAGAGCTCACCACCATTAAGAGCCCCTGGCCCTTCTCCATATGGGGGGTCGATATCCTAGGTCCCTTACCTCTGGGTTGAGGCTAGTGTAAGTTTGTAGTGATAGCCATTGACTACTTCACTAAGTGGGTAGAAGCCGAAGCCTTGGTGAGGATAACAGACCAAAAAGTGAAAGACTTCATCTGAAGGAGCATAGTCTACCACTTCGAGATACCCCATGCAATTATAAGCGCTAACGCCAAACAGTTTGAAAATAAACTCCTTAACAGCTTTTGCACTTACCTACAGATCAGGCAGTCCCACTGCAGCCACCATCCATAGGTGAACGGATAGGTGGAGGTCACCGTCAGGACCATCCTCTGCAACCTGAGAAATAGACTAGAGAGTGCAAAGGGGCAATGGGTGGACGAACTTTCGGGAGTGCTGTGGGCCTACCGGACGACATCGAGAAGCCCCATGGGTGAGACCCCTTTTTCCCTAGCCTATAGGATAGAGGCGGTCATAGTTGTTGAGATTGGGGTACACTAACTTAGGGTCCAGCACCATGACCCTACCAGTAATGAAGAAGGCCTCTGTATCAACCTTGACTTGGTAAAAGAGGAGAGGGAGATAGTCATGCATAGCAATGCAGAGTACAAGTTTTGCATGTCCAAGCACTACAACTCGAGGCTGAAGCCTTGCTCCTTGTCAAGGGACCTAGTCCTTAAGAATGTCATCTTTTCTATAAGGACTCTCAAGAGGGGAAGCTAGGACCCAACTAGTAAGGACCCTACAAGGTTGTAGAAGTTGTAAGACTAGGCACCTATAGAATTCAGAACTCTTAAGGAAAAGTCCTGATCCATGGAACGCAAAGCACCTGAAGAAATATTACCAATAGTTGGGGGCAAGATAGTGGGTGCACAAATCAGTAGTCTTGAATCCCAACTGTTCCTCAGCGGCCTTTCGTGCTTGCCTCTTCACTGCCTGACCACCTAGTGCCTCTCCAAGCTTCATTGTGCTTGAAAACAAGCAAGGAAAAGCAACAGTCACCTAGAAGCAAGTAGGACATGAGGGAAGGGAAGCAGATACAACATCAAAAATAAGTAAAGGGCATACTAGAGCAAAGCCCTCCATCGTTGTGTCAATGATGCCCTCTGGACCTCGAGAATCGACCTCCTAGATCTCTGCAGCAGTCACAAACCTCCAAAGTTGCTGCTTGGCCAGATTTATATCCTGTAGCATGGATACAGAACCACTACTAGAAGTAGAGCAACTATGTGGAGCCTCGATCCTCATAGGAGACTGCACTAGAGGCTCAATCTCTACAGTCGTACTAGCATGAGCTCTAGATGGCGATGGGGTCATGGTAGGGGAAAGAGTGGGGGCATCACTAAGTCCTGCTCCTCGAGAACCAACTAACCAACAGATTTCAGTTAAGAAGTGCTGGGGGCATCGGACTTCGCCTTCTTAGAGGAAGGAGGGGAAGATGCCACCCTAGAAGCGTAAAGAGCCTCCACTATCGCCCTATCAATAGAGGTACCTGTAGGCTTGGTATGAGACAAAAATCTTACAATGTTGGAACCATGAAAAGTCTATTGGAAAGATCAGATACCTTTCCTCTTCAGCCTATGGGAGACCTTGAGATGACCCGATTCAGACATAATATCTGAAAACTCCTTAAAATGATGGTCACACACTATCTGGAGTCTATTTTCCTCCTCCGCAAATAATGTGGGTGAAGCTAAAAAGGAACCAATCACACATTAAGAACAAGTATGTGACAACTAGATGTAAAAGTAAAAATGAAATTCTTACCTAGCTTAGTCCTCGGAACAGTGTCCCACCTCAAACGCACAAGGTCATGGTCTTTTTCGGTGACCCATTCCCCTCCAACAAAGAAGAACCAAGACTTTCAACTATGACAATTCGAAGGAAGTCCTGTGATGAACTTGCCCAACCTTGGGACAAAACTACACCACCTTTGATGAGGAAAGGGATTATCTAGAAGCACGTATGTAGCCAAAAACTCCTCGAAAGGGGGAGGAACATCAGCACCATGAACCAACCGCCATAATGAGAAGAAAACTAGGATCACTCTCCACCCATTGGGAGCCAGCGATAGGTGTCCCAGAACCCGACAGATGGGTCCGGGTATCGGGAACCTCAAAACTACCTCTAAGGCATCCTCTCATAAAGAACAAGCTCACCCAAGGAGTTACAACACACTGACTCATCCTCCTTTCCCCGACGACACATGACAGCAGAAGGGATACGATATGAAGATACAATATGAGCAATATCCTTATTGCAGTTAATGGAGCTAAAAAGAGAGATTATCTTCGAACTATCACCGCAGCGATCCCCCTGCTTCGCTGAGAACCTTGTGTAGCAACCTTCATCATGTCCTTGTCAGAGTGGGTGCCTACCAACAAATAGAATCGAGACAAAATCAAAGTCAATGTCAAGGGAATACTAGTGTTTGCTGGGCTTTTTGTGGAGTCTAGTTGTGTGTTGATCCGGATGATGGCTCAACCCAAAATAATATTGTGTGACTTTTAATGAAATTTTTTTTGAAACTTAGTCCATAGAGTGAAGGCTTGGGCTGACGCCACTGTTACCGACAGACTTACCTGCATGCTCACTGGCATTGTCCAGAATGCCCATGCCTCCATAGGCGTCCTCTAGCCAGCCAGCGACCCCACCAGGATCAGCGCCCATCTCGAATAAACCAGCTGAGGCTGGGTTGTCATAACCCTACCTCCATCAGCGCCATCATACACCTTTCCACCTCCATTGGCGCTTCCCAGTGTGCAAAGCGCTGCCCAGCATCTCGCTAGCGTCACTCAGCGCCTGGGTTAGCATGCTAAGAAATTCGAACGGTCAGGTCGTCCTGCCTGTTCCAACGAAACCATCTGCCTCGAGATTGCCTTAAGTCATTGTTCTCCATTCCATTGAAGGATCTTTTCCCATGACAATATCAATGGAAGCCTTCTTCTCCAAATTTCTACTCCTCTCCATTGAAATCTTCAAAATCACAAAGAAGTTCAGCAAAAGAAAGAAAAATAGGGGAGGAGTTTAGATGGTTTCAAAATATTAGCTCCTTGAAACTCCTGAAAATATGCCCTACAAGAAGGGAAAGGGGCTTTTAAATGCGAAAGATCAAAAATCCCCCTGGGCTCTAGACGATGATTATTTAGCGATGAGACAATAAGAGAAATGAGCTTCAAGGAACGTAGAAGTGAAAAATTGTACAAGCACCGCACTGTGGAGAACAAGAAACCTTTTTCAATAAAGAGCTCGCTCATGCCCTCAAAACTTTTGGTTACAATAAGGATTTGGGGTATGGGGGGCAAATGATGAGCTCGGATCTAGCTGGGCCCAGCCCAATAAATTAAATGGACTAAGAGTAGTTGAAAGATCCTTCAAGGCCAACCCATGGGTTGGGCCCAATTTATCGATCCAACCCAATTCAAGATCCAAGGCGTCCAAGAAGATTATAGCATGTGGGGAGTGATCATCGGGATACCCACTCTTGAAGATCTAGGCAACCTTTAATTGCACTTATCTATTGCAATTGTCCTCTCCGAAGGATTAGTGCTTTTACCCTCACATTACCGCTTCAACCAAGGCTCCATATCTATAAATTGTAAGCCTTCTCCACATGGGAGGGACACGTCACTGCACCTCTCTACATCTCTTTGTATTTCTCTACACACCCCTCACACAGCTACTGCTCTCATAGCTACCACACCTCTCCCGGAGCCAACCTTTGTTCTTTCTCTCTTACTTTATTAATAAAGGTTCTTCAGCCACTGTTGCAGTTTTTTTGAGTGAAATAGGTCACCCTGACCAAACCACTATATATCTGCGTGTTAACTCAATATTTACCTTTTTGCCATTGATTTCTTTATTAATTGTCTTGTTAAGTACACTATATCACACACTCGACTGTTGATTTTGCACGAGACTATTTTGTGCATCATCAATTTTCATTCTCCTTTTGAGAAAATTCATAATTTGTCTTTTTAAACAATTTGTATGGTGTGTGGGAAAAAAAAAATTTCAAAAATTCCTTATACATCTCTTGCCATGTACCAATTGATCTTGGTCTATGGAATGAAGTCAAGTCTTAGCTTTATCCTTCAGTGAGAAGGGGAAAAGCTTTAAGCTAACTGTAGTATAAGTCACATTCTAGTCATGGTATGTGGCACAGACCTCTTCAAAATCTCAAATATAGAGGTAAGGATTTTCAGAGTCCACGTTATGAAAATTTTGAAGTAATGCAATCATCCCAGGTTTAACAATAAAATTTGTAGCCTGTAAAGTAAAAATTATGCATGAAGGTGCAGTGCCTAGTGCAGGTTGGAAATTATAGCGCAAAATTCTACTATGATTACCATTCAAATTATCAACATCATTCTCATCATGATTACTCCTTCTATCATCAGGATCAGCAGGATTATTCCTCCTATTACCATCAGCCATCGTGCTAGGTGTGTGAGATTGTCCAGGAGATTGTTTAGGGGAATTAAATAGATCACGAAAAAGTAATTCTAAATCATCCCTATTAAGCATCCGCTCAAACCACGATGCCAAGGACTCATACAAAAATTTAAAAAAAAATGGGGTAAAAGCAGAGAACAATAAATTAAATACTAAAACATAAAAGTGGACCAAAGTTACTAGATTTTTGACAAATCACAAATCAAGCAAACCTCAATTGATATTGCAGTACGTTCTTTGTCTTCCAACAAGATCCCCAACAACGGTGTCAAAAATTTTCTATAACTTAAAAATATGTAAACCCAAGTGTAGGTTACTGCGAATTTATATAATACTTAGAAGTTCGAGGTCAAACCACTGGGAATTGGAAAAACTTAGAACAAAAGAAAATTTCTTTGGAAGATTGTTGTAAAGAATTGAAAGATAGTAAAATTAGTTTTAAAACAATATGATCAATACTAAAGCATCAGGGATACCAATTCAATTCCACACATTAATTATTAATAATCTAGCTTTCGAACTCAATCAGCTATGGAGTGATTCCAATTGGAATATTTAGTGGTGACAATACGAAAACATCAAAGGTATAGTCAATGTATTAGCTAAATAAATATAAGAATTTACTGGTAAATCACCAACATTCATCGTGTCCGAAGTCTACAAAAAATCAAGCTTTCCAATAGGTACAATTTTACTGCAAATAATAAATTAATTATTTTATGAGAAATTTAAATTAATTAATTCAAATATGGAATAACTAGTTATTTGAATCGCAAGGAATCTTAAGCATTCGATCTACGTGGCCCAAAGAATCGAACAATTTAATAGAGCAAAAGCTTTACTAAAAGGCAAGAATTAAATTAAAATAATAAATCAAGCATTAAAAGAATATTGAATCAAAAATAATAATGTGCTTCATTGAAAACTTCTCCTCTATCTTTAGTTGGGCTTTTAGCAAGCCATAAGAAAAATACACTAAATCTAAAAAAGAAAAACTTGGGAAAAGAATGCCCTCTCAATAGGTGAGTATCCTTATTTATACTAAAATAAAGCCTAGCTATAGGTAGAAGATCTAGGGTTGGCTTCAGAGAAATTCCTTTCCAAAAAGAACTTTTTTAGATCAAATCCCGTACATCAAATCTTGGGGGCGTGGATATCATATCTGCCTAGACTTCAAGAAGAATGTTCGTATAGTTAGAGGGCGATTCACAAAATTTTTATGACATACACTTTTGTAGACCTTGAAGTCTTCTTTTTAACCCCACAAAATCAAGTCAATCAGATAAGAGGGTAAAAGGTTATGAGCAAAATACTGAAGACGTGTCAAAATTTTATTTTCTAGAATACTTTCCTAATCCAACTCTCAATGAGTTTTCTACTAACTTAGACTCACATAATGATTAAATTTTTGTCTTATATTTTAATCTTCCTATCTTAATCTTGATTATTCAATCCCTATCAATTCTTTTTCTTCATCCAGTGTTTGTTTTACTTACCTTATCCATTATTACTTTAAATCAATCAAATTACCTGCAAAATAAATCAAACATTTAGAAAAAAAATATATCAAACTAGAAAATCAAGGAATGCAACACATTTCACAAATAATATGCAATTAATAAATCATTAAATATAATAATATAACAATTTTGATGGTTAATCAGAAGTGATTTGCATAGAATAGAGCTTGCCAGTCAGGAATGAAGAAGCAACAAATGCTATTCATGGATAGAACAACAGATAGAGTGGATTCCATTTCTTGTATCCTTTCCATTAATTGATTGCATATCGTCTTGCTCCTATTTACCATAATATTATGACTTCTTTTTGAATGGTTGATATTATCATTCCCTACTCTATTAATTCAAGGGTTGCATTGAATTAAATCTCAAAATTAGGTCAAAATAGTATTTTCCTTATAGTGTGTTAATGAAGGAATTACATATACACAATACTGTATTAATATGGAAAGCTAGATCACATTGTTTCCATTGTTCGTAAGTTGGATTTGATCGTTGCCTATAAGCTCAAATCTTTTAATCATTTCGCCCCAAGTTGACTCAAATTCTGTCTCTGTTTCACAACCATTTAATCACCTCAAAAATAAGCCCCTAAACCCATAATTTGAGTACAAATCCCCAAGTTTTTGGGTGGCATTTTTTGTAATGTGCCATGAACACAAACGATGACAAGTATTAGGAAATACTTTTTCAATATCATTAGCCATTGTTTGACATTGATAAGTGAATATAGTCTTCGGGACCTTGTAACCCATTGCTTCTAAAAATATCTCATATAACCAAATAAATGTATCAGTGGTCTCATCTAAGAGACAGGCACAAGGAAATAATATATTCTTCCTCAGTGGTTGATGCCAAGGCATTAAGCAAATATCGTATTATACTTATTTGTTCTGTATGTGGTATCAAATATTACAACATGACCAAAGCAATCATAATCCAATTTTGATCGTCCATATCTTCAAAAGAAATTTGCTAGTCAACTATCCTCATCCAATTCCACCGAGTGATAAAACATAGGGTCATCGGTCATACAAAATTTGAAATGAGCCAATACATTTTGAGCATCCCTCTTCTAAATCAAATTTACTTTTCTTCTATTTATAAAATTCTAACAATCTCATTTGTGAATCCAACATTCTCAGCATCGCCAACTTCTTTTGCCAAATACGAATGCCTTTGTCCCTCTAATAACCATGTCAACCATGGAAATGATGACATCAGCATTAGCATCATTTATGTGTTTATTTACTTTTAAAAACTGTTGGTCTTTAGGGGCAACAAACTTATGGTTATGAATGTCATTAAAATTACTAACCTCTCAACCCCATCTCTAATAGTAAATCGAATAAAGGCACTGCAATCTGTTCACAGTATGAATGCCTGAATTTGAGCCCAAGTAATCTTGTTGTCGAACAGTTCTATTAACACCATTCCAGACATTTCCTTTTCAAACATCAAAACCCTTTTGTATCGCATGTAAAAAATAAAGTCTATATGCTTCATCTTCACTGTAGACTTTAATTCTAATTCTAATCCCACTATAATCTTCATCATTATCATCAATTTTAATAGTTGTTTTGACTGAAGAATAAAATATTAAAAAAATCCACAAAGACTATATTATAGTATATTGGAACATAAAAATAGTATAATTTTACATATAAGGGCACCAATTATCATTTCATATCCATTATGAAATTGTCCAATCCACATAAAAATGAACAATAATTGTATTAATTATAATAGCTTCGTAGAATGTCTTGTTAACACACCATTCGTAATTACATAAATGAATAAAGTGTCACTTGTATTGACATTCTCATGTTCAAATATCTGCTCAGGTGTATCATTTTGTGATAAGTCAAAGGATGTCATTATTTTTGTTACCTAAGAGAAATGAAGGACATGACAAATCATTGGGGAGAGAAATTTTTAAACACCCAAAAAATTGAAGAAAACATACAAGCACATAGGGAGAAACCTATAAAGGTGATTGAGCAATATGTAGAAGCAAAGGATTACCCTAACAATATGTTTACAAATTACACAAAGAAGGATTTACAACATGAACAAACAACTCTGCACCATCGGCATTGAGACCGTCCTCTGTATTCCGAAACTAAAACTATAAATCCACCAAATCAATTTAAGGAAGAATCTAAGAAGAAGGACGGAGTATCCCACTCTGCTGCTTGTTAAATTATTTCTTTTTAGAAGATGAGGAAGAAGAAGCAGAAAACCGTAGGAGTCACGATCAACACATCATGAGAATTTGGCAAGGAATGAAATTCATATGCACAACCATACTAGAGAGAAAAACTTGCAGAGAGTTAACGTCGTTAAATTAAGATAGTTGCATATATTATCTTTTAACTAGCGTGGCGTGTTTTATAGTGAGGACAACAGCTGTTGGGATTCAGCATTTTAATTGGTTTGCTTTACCATGTCTGCTGTTGACATGATCTAACCGTTGTAACCAATATTTTCTCGAGTTTGGGGCTTGTTTTCAAGATAAATTAGATGGAAAAAAACAAAAACAAATATCAACTCGTTGTTGTTTTTTTTTAAGTTTGACAGAAAATTGAAAACAAAAACAGTTGCCATGACCTTAATGAACTACTCCTTTTTTTTTTGGTGAAAATTGGTGGAAGGTCTGTTCAAATTGTCTTTCAAGTCAGTAAATACAGGTCGAACACTTTTAAGTTGATAAGGACAAGTCTAAGTATATTTTTTTGTTCTCTAGTCCGTTTTAATTAAATATTTGTTGAATGACCACCTTACCCTTTAACCTCAACGTAAATGCTGCAGCTCCTCTGATGTGAAAGTGTCAGTGAGTCATCCAGTCATTATGTCATCTAATCCACCGTGTGGCGACCAGAAAACTTATTCTCCTCCACCTTCACTATTCATATGGCGCTTTACTACCAAACTGCCTAGACAGCAGCAGCAAAACGGCGAAGAAATTCTCTCTAGATTTCATCAACCATATCACAATATCCAATCATCTACCAGCGCAAGTAGATGAGCTTTCTCGTTGAGAGTTCGTAAAGTTGAGTTCCCTCTATTAGTGTCTCGTTTTTTTTTCTTGTTCTAGTTGCCCATGAATCTCCTTGCCTCTACATAGACACTCAAGTATTTATGCAAAGATTATGTTTCATACATTATTCAATTCTTAGTTTGTGTGTGGGTCATTTGATTTTTTCTTTTTCTAGAATTGAATATTATGAATCTCCTGATGACATTTTGAAGTTTTCCCATTTATCTCAACCATGATTACTTGTTTTTAAAAAGTTATACTTTGTTCTGACAAACTATCTTTGAGTTCACTATCTTTATTTCACTATCATGAGTTTATTGTCTTTGAGTTCACTAGTGATGTCTGATCGAAGCTGGCTACTTTCAAATCGCATAAACAATACCTTAAGGTTCAAAGAATTATGAGTTTGGAATGAGAACAACGAAGAGTTCTCTAAGGTTTTCTATTTGTTGTTAGAGAGGTAGGTGACTTTCTTTTCATATAAAAGGAACGTGCATTTGAGGCGAAATGAAAAATATGGCCCTATCCTTTGTGCTTTTGACTAAAATCATAGACGGTGCTAAGCTTGAAGTTATAATTTTTCATGCGTTTAAATTAAAATTCGAACTCATATGATTGACCAAAAAAATATAATTTAAACGAATTAGTTTAAGAAATTATGATTGATCATAAAGAAAACAAAACACATATTCACAGAAAGAGAGATGAAGAAATTGTTTTAATTCACTTTTTTTTGTTCATTGTTTAAGTTTGCCTTCTTGAGTTCATTGTCTGGAGTTTACTGTCTTTTTAGTTCAATGTCTTGACTGTGCGTGTGGGAGAGGGGTGGTGAAAGACAGATGAGAGAGAAAGGAAGTTAAGAATGAGACAAAGGAATTTAAGGTTGAGTTTATCTGTATTATAAATTTTATTTTTCATGTTATTTTAGGTGAATTTATCTATTTTAATAATTCTTAGATTTTCATAACTATTTTACACCAATTTATCTCTATTAAATAAAATTTTGTTGTCTATTATATTTAATACACATTTATCTTATAAACTTTGTTTTTAATATATATTTCTCAATTCAAATTTTCAATATTTATGTAGTTCACTATTTGTGAAAATTTTGGACATCGAACTAAGAGTTTTACTCTATTAATTTAACTGTTTGTGAAAATTTATTTAACTAGGAATTTTATTCTATTAAAATTCAATGTTTTTTTTTTCAATATTTTTAAGTTCACTAATTTTTCACTTTTTTGAATGGTGAGTTTTGACACGATGGTCGGGCACCTATGGTAGTAGTTGTGGGAAGTGGTGGTGGCAATGGTTGTTGTTCATTATGCTTAATTCATTGTTTGATTTCACTGTTTTTGAGTTCCCTGTATTTCAGTTCATAGTGAACTAGGAATTTTAAAGTTCATTATTTATGAAAATTTTGTGAACTATGAATTTCATTGTATTAAAGTTCTTTATTTTTTAAGTTCTTAAGTTCATTGTTTATATTTTTTTCAATATTTTTGAGTTTTTTTATATATGTTTTTCAATTTAAATTTTTAATATCTTTGTAGTTCACTGTTTGTAAAAAAATTGGATAGCAAACTAGAAGTTTCATTCTATTAAATTTCACTGTTTGTGATAATTTTGTTGACTAAAAGTTTTATTATATTAAAGTTCACTGGTTGTGTTTTTTGTCATTATTATCGAGTTCACTAGATTTTCATTATTTTTGGTAATGAGTGGTAATGGTGGTTGGCGGCGATAGTGGTGGTGGTACTGGTGACTATGCATGGTGGTGGTGGCTGGTGGCGACAGTGGTGAATTTGAATAGTACTTATTTTTATTGTTTTGATTGAATTTTGACTATTGTGTTGTGGTCAACTGTTTTTACTGTTTTTGAGCTCAATAATTTTTTACTATTTTTTAATTTAGTATATTTCGCTATTTTTTGAGTTCACGGTTGTTCATTATTTTTTAGTTTAGTAATTTTTCACTACTTTTAAGTGTTTTTGAAATCAGTAATTTTTCACTTTTATTGAGTATTTTTGTATTCAGTAATTTTGTATTATTTTTAAATTTAGTAATTTTTCATTGTTTTTGAGTTCACTAATTTTTTATTATTTTTATGTTTACTGCTTTCACTAAATTTAAGTTTTACTATTTTTAGTATATACAATTTTCATGCCATTAATTAGGTTTTAGTAAAGAAGTTGAATTTTTACTGTTTAAGACATTTAAATTATATGAAATTTACTGTTTTCCAATTTTGCATATTTCAACACAAACTAAATGAGGTAAAAAGAAGTCTCAATTTTAATGACCGAAACATTGAAATAAGTTGAATCTTTATTATCTGAGACATTAATGTAAAATAGGTAAACAGTGAAATAACCCATTTTTTTCACCTTCATTGAAATAGTAAAATTTGAAATTAAAAATTTTATGAACAATGAGTTTCATTTTATTAAAGTTCACCGATTATATTTTTTCAATATTTTTGAGTTTGTTGGTTTTGATATATGTTTCTTAATTCAAAATTTTAATATTTTTGTAGTTCACTGTTTGCAAAAATTTTATGAACTAAGAGTTTTATTATATTCTCTTCGTTTCTATATATCTGTCGTTTTACACAATTTTTTTTGTTCCATAATATCTATCGTTTTATGAAACCAAAACATAATTAATATTTTTTCTTCCAAATTTACCCTTAACTTTTCAATGCATTAGATTAGGTAGAGGCTAAGTGTCTTTCATATTCATTTTCTTCCCAATACGTATTGAATAAGGGTATTTAGTCTTATGTAATTATTTTTTACCCATATTAGAGCTATTTCATAACTTCCTTAATCCTTGTACAAAAACCTTAAACGACAGATATTTAGGAATGGAAGAAGTATTAGTTAATACACACGTGTGTTGCACGTGATTCATTTCCGATTGTGATTTTAATTTTAATTTTTTATTTCTATTTTTAGATTTATTATTCCAAATTTGAGGTGTTTAGTATGTGTTTGTTGATATTATTTTTAGGAAAGACAAAAACTAAAACAGAAAAAAACCAAAGCGATGGAAAAATATAAGCTCATAGTGATATTATAGCTGTTTCATGTACAACTTTACTATTCACTCCATGAAATACTTGATGCGTTAACAAAAATGCATTTCTATTTTAACAATCCAATTTCTCACATCAACGTTCCAAACTTTTATTGAATACTAAAGAGTATTTTATTCTATTTTTATTACCTTTCCATTATAGGCTTCAAGTAACATGGTGCCTTACTAACTTAATGATGACATCATTTCAAGTCAACTTATACATTACAAAGATTTGTGGTGATTTGCAAGACGGCCTCGCATGTGAAGAATTTTCAACTCTTGTGAAATTTAATATTCATCCATATATGCATAGATGACTTTCCATTAGTACAAACTTTATGTCATGCATTCTTATTTCAGTGCTCTACAAACTTGAAGTAAATATGGTGGCAGGTTCAATTCTCAGGAATCACAATCATTTCAATCATCCTATCAACAACAGTTGAAATGATCAAAATCGAATTGATTATTACCACAAGATTCTTTTAGTCAAACTTGGATCAGAGCTTCAGCTTGAATGGTTGACATAGAGCCTTTTTGTTTCCTTCAAATTGTACCCTAATATATATGTTCATTAATTCCTCCAAAGCCTCATAAGAAAATCTCACCAACCAGTTTAGTACTATACTCTTGACTTCTTGTCGTATAAAGTTTTAAAGTAATGCTAGATGGACTTAAAAATTAGACTGAATAATCTCAACCATTGAATAAGTAGTGGGTCCCAATAAATGCTTGGACCCACAGTGAAATCAATGGTTCTAATTATCAAGACTAGTTTTTAAGTTTACTCTTTAAGTCCATATAGCATTACTCAAAGTTTTAGCATACTAACCGTTGTTGCTATTAATTATCTGAGAATACTCCCTCCGTTCCTAAATATCTTTTGTTTTACAAATTTTTTTTTGTTCTATAATATCTGTCGTTTAATGAAACCAAAACATAATTAATTTTTTTTCTTCCAAATTTACCCTTAACATTTCAATTCATTAGATTAGGTTGAGGTTAAGTGTCTTTTATATTCCTTTCATTTCCAATACGTATTGAATAAGCATATTTTAGTCTTGTACAATAATTTTTTACTCATATTAGAGTTAATTAATAGTTTCCTTAATCTCTGTGCAAAAACCTTAAACGACAGATATTTAGGAACGAAGAGAGTATTAACTATTAACTCTAATATTGATAACAATTTTGATTTCTTTCCATTATTATAGGGTGTATGGGCACATGATTACCATTATTGATTTGGTATTTCATTGGGACAATCAATAGAAATGTGGGAAATTTTAAGTTCTTTACTTGATTAAAAAAAAATAGGTTTAGATTGTGACAAAAATGGTCCAATTTGAGATTTCATTTTTTTTTATTTTTTTTCGATCGGTGAGATTTCATATTGTATAGATTAATCTGTGTTGTACATAAACTAAGGGTCGACCTATTTTCTTCTGATTGGATGTCTATAGTTTCATTTGACATTACATCAAGCAATTTTACCAGTGCAAAAAAAAAAAAAAGCATGTGAAGCTTTAAACAAACAGTTTTAAAGTAATAAAGTTGCATATAAAAAGAGGATATCACTCTTCAATGTCATAGACAGCCTCAGATGATCAAAGCAAATGAAAAATTAGTCTTCATCCACCACCGAACCAAGTCTACTGGTCAATAGCGAGATGCATCCAGAAGCTTTGCCTGAATACAAAGTGCAACACTCTTTAGATGCTTTGTCTGCCCGAGATTATATTATCAATAAAATCAAATAGGCTCATACCAATGTAATCAGCACAAGAGGAAGCAGCAATGTAAGCAACACAATATTCTGCAAACACCCTCGTTAGAACCAAATCCCAACACAGGAAAACCACTTAAATGATAGAAAATAATTAAATAACATTTTAGAAATGTAAATCAACAGAATACATCTAATGAGACACGCCAACCTAAAGCATTGCAGGGCAGATGAATCTAATGCTTGTTTCTTTTTGGTTCAATCTCATTTGTTGCAGATTGATAAACACGAACCATTAACAATCATTTGACTGATAATCAATAATAGTCAATTACCTTATTTGTATAAACCCTTCCCTCCCATGAAGTAGCTACACCTGAAAAGTCCAATATGTTTTGTGTTTTTTTATAGCTGTCGTAATTCTTACAAAATAGAATAGAGCATTCATGTGGCCATTGGGTAAAGTGATTGATGTCTTAATGGTGAAACCGAAGGGCCAAGAAGAGTGTAGAGGATGGAAAACTAAAGGGAAAAGGAAAGGATGGGTTTCTCCTCTTGGATCAATTTCATGATTTCATCTTTTAGGTGATTGATGTATTAATCATAGAAAGAATAAAGAAAGAAAACAAATGGGCAGCAAAACTTTAATGCTATTATCAGTTAGAAAAGGGACACATTAAGCAAGAATGACTTTATTGAATTGTTGAAAGGTTAAAAAGAGAAATTAAAAGTTTTTCTAGTTAGATATAAATATAGGTATAGATTGTGGCATTAAATCTTAAGGATAAATATGACATAGTTTTAGTGTTGGATGGTAAAAGTGGGAAAAATATTTTATGTATGCTAATATTTTTTAAAATAGTATAGATTAAAGTTCACTATTTATGAAAATTTTGTTAACTAAGAGTTCTATTATATTGGAGTTCACTGTTTATATTTTTTAAAATATTTTTGAGTTTACTTGTTTTTCACCATTTTAGGTGGTGGGTGGTGGGTTTTGGCTAATAGTGGTGGTGGCAATGGGTGCTGGATGGTGGTCATTGGTGGCGATGATGGGTGGAGGTGGTAGTGATGGTGGTGTTGGGTGGTAGCAGCAATGATAGTTAATGGTGGTGGGTTATGATAGTGGGCTAATTTTTCACTATTTTGGGTGGTGGGTGGAGGTAGTTGGCTGTGATGATGAGAGGTGGTGGCGGGTGGTGGAGGTTGGCAGATGGTCGGTGGTTGGTGGAGGTGGTTGGCGGTGATGGTGAATGGTGGGCTAGTTTTTTCCAATATTTTTGAGTTCGGTAATTTTTCACTATTTTAGATGGTGGGTGACTGGGTGGAGACTATGATAGTTATGTTTGGTGGTGACAATTGTGGATAATGGTAGCAACAGGTGGTGGCGGTTTTTGGCTACGATGATGATGGTAGGTGATGGTGGTTAACAGTGGTGGGTGGCACTTGAGCTGTGGTTGGTGACGATGGTGGGTGGCAATGGTGGGCGACGGTGGTGGGTTTAGGAGGGTAGTGGTGGGGGTGATGGGTGACAATAGTGGTGGTGGGTTTTGGGTACAATGGGTAGCAATGGTGGGGTGGTGGCGGTAGTTTGTGGTGACGGTGGTGATGGGCGACGACGGGTTATGGTAATGGGTGACGGTGGTGGTTTTAGGTGATGGTGGTTGGTGGCAGTGGTGGTGGTGGTCAGTGGTGTTGGTGGCGGTGTCGATGATAATGGTAGCAGTGGTGGTAGCGGACAATGTTGGTTGTTGGCGGCGTTGTTGGTTGGTTGTGTTGGCTTTTGGTGGCGATGGTGGTGACGATGGGTGGTGGTTGTGGTTTGTTATGACGATGGTTATGGTGGGCGGTATTGGTGGTGGGTGACAATAGGTTGTGGTGGTTGGTGGCAATGGCAGTGGGTTCTAATGGGCGATGATAGTGGTGGTGACACCAAATAGTGGTGGCAGTCGTGCGATCAGGGTTGGCCCAATAGGCAGGCCATCTAAACAGCTGCCTAGGCCCTCAAAAGAAGAGGGATACCCAATTATATTTGTGGTTTTGTCCTATTTCTTTGGTCCAAGAAAAAGTTTTAGATATTTGTATAGGTTAGAGGTTAAGTCGAGGTGTCTTACTTATTGGATCTAAAGAGAGCCATGAGAAAAGGTCATAGGTTTTGAAAATAGGTCTAAAGGTTTTCTTGTGAAGTGAGTTACAGGGGTGAGAAGGGGGGCCTTGAACCATAACTTTGGCACCTAGGGTTTGCTGGAGGAAGAAGATGAAGTGGACTAGAGGACCGCTGGATACCCTGATGGCGAATGAGGGTGTGTACAGTGCCAAAAGTTCCATAACTTCCGTGTCAAGGTTCTAGTAAAATTTCATGTCAATCTGATACCCGGACTAATATGTGGTATAAAAAGTCTGTTTTTTCCTCAGAACAATTTGACCCAATTTTTGAGTGATTTTCACCAAAACAAATTTATACTCATTCTTAGGTAGGTTAATTGAGTATGTGTATGAAATTTCGTTGAAAAATAACATCATTTTAGTGTTGGCTATTTCGGATCGAAAAGCAATGCAGGGTAGGATTTTTCAATTTTGGATCAAATGAAGTACTTCAAATTCATTTTTAAATTATTTTTTACATTATTTTTGACTATTTGCATATTTTAAAATTATATGATTGGGTATTTGAACTTGAACTTAAAAGTATAGATCCAAATTAGGGTTTTAAGTATGGTAACGCACAATGGTCGAAGATGATTGATTTGACTACAAATAACCACTACAACATTAGGCAATGAGAAAAGAACTTGACATTATGGTCCCAGCTCTTCAATTATTCTTGTGGATTCGCTTTCTGTTGGAGTATAGATAATAGTCTAGGTTTATTAGGATTTCTTTTCTCTTTTTACCCTTACTATGATTTTTATATTTTGCCTAAACTACAAGGATGTTTAAGTCACTCTGTATTATTTTTGGCTATATATACGGGACTCTACTTTGAGTTTGAGTATCCCTTTCACATATTTCAAGTTGGTATCAGAGCCAAAACCCTAGCCTCCATCTCTAAGCCTGACCCTAACCTTAATCCTAGCCTTCATCACCTTCCCAGCAGCCACCATTCCACTGCTCAAACAATCTGCAACAGCCCCCAGAAACCAAAACCAAAGCACCGACTGTTGATCAGCAGCAAAGCACCGACTGAACATACAACCATCTAGCTTACTGCCCAACCTCCAGCGACACACCCAGGCCACCAGACCTGCCACACCGACTGAAACCAAAACCAAAGCAATCTCAATCAAAACCAAAGCACCTCACCGACTGAACATACAACCACCTAGCCTACTGCCCAACCTCCAACGACACACCCAGGCCACCAGACCTGCCACACCGACTGAAACCAAAACCAAAGCAACCTCAATCAAAACCAAAGCACCGTCTACCTTCTGCCCAGCAAAACCCCACCGACTACCTGCTGCCCAGTGAAACTCCACCGACTCCAAATTAGCCACTGCACCGACTGCCTCCAATCGACACCACACCGACTGCCTACATATTAACCACACCGGCTGCCTACATATTAAACCCATACCAACCCAATATAGTCCCAAAATAGACCAGCCCAGTAACCCAACCCACTGCCCAATAAACACGACGCCCAACCACCTAGCCTACTGTTGGGTCACTGCTCAGCCCACTGCCGGGTCGTGTTTCTCGTTTTAACTTCATCCTTTGCACTCTTCGTTATAGTGCTACCAGGTTGCAGCCTCTCGGATTTTTTTTTTATGAGGGGTTAAATCTGCTCTTGATGCAGTAGATCATTTATATTTATTGGATTTCTGGGCACCGTGACTTGATTATTTGGGAGCTTTTTGGATCTTCCTTATTTGTCGCTACTGTTCGACTGAAGGTATATTGTTCTCCCTTATTTTATTCCTCTATTTATCTTAGAGTTATTTTTCTGTCACGGGTGCCCTAGTATTGTTGTTGATATGGCTACTATTGAGGGACTTGAGAACCTACTGTTGACACCTCTACCGTTGAGACATCTATGGGTACTTCCACTTTTATGTTTGACCAGTATACAGTGCCTACTAGCACAGTTGCATTACCAGCATTATCGGGCATGATCTCTCAAAAAGTTACGGCACAATTGTTGAATGGTCGTAACTTCACTGAGTGGTCACGCTCATTCCAGCTTTTCTTAGGCCGTGTAGGGAAGCTTGGTTGGCTGACGGGATCTCACCCAAAGCTAGCTGATGCCGACCCTGGATATTCTGCGTGGTTCTCTGAAAACTGTGCCATTCTTGGATGGTTATTAGGCTCAATGGAGCCCTCTGTTTGCAGGATCCATCAGTTTCATGGCTCTGTTCCGAAGCTATGGAGCGCATTATCAGAGATGTATTCTCAGTCAGGACGGGGAGTTCGTGTTTATGAGCTTTCTCAGGAGCTCTCATATGCTCGGCAGGGAGATATGACCGTTCAGGATTATTATGGCTATTTGACCCAGCGCTGGCTTGAGTATGAGTCTCTACGTCCTCTTGCTGCTATTCCGAAGATAGAGCCCGAGGGAGCAGCATTCTTGCATACTCGAGAGCAGGAGGATAGGATTCACAAGTTCCTTATGGGGCTTCGTGATGAGTTTGAGGGACCTCGTTCTCAGATCTTGTCGATGTTGACACTTCCTTATCTTTATGAGGTGTATGGGATGATTGAGCAGCATGAGCGTCGAGTCCGTATTGCATCACTTCCAGTTGCAGCTTTGACTCCTTCGATTGACCAGATGGCCCTTGCAGCTGCTGTAGGGTCCCGTTCAGGATCCTTAGTCAGGGATGGGCAACGCTCAGACCAGCGCCGTCAGGGCGCCCCAGATCAGCGCAGACGGGGGGATTCCCGTCAATGTGATTATTGTGGCCGACCAGGACATCTCAGGGCTACTTGCTGGAAGCTCCATCCAGAGCTTAAGCCACCTTCTCGCAGCCGTACTGTTGCTATTGCTGAGGTACCACCGCCCACTACCGCCACTCCTGCTACTGCTCCTCCTTGGCAAAGTGATATGGATGCTATCACTTCCCGATTAGATATACTTATGTCTGCTCTGACTTCTCAGAGTCTGACTACTGCTGCTGTCACCACTGCAGGTATATCTCGTGCCTTTCATGCTTGTGCCAGTTCATCTCCCCTTTGGATGTTGGACTCGGGTGCGAATGGTCACATGACAGGTGAGGCCCATCACTTCACCACTTTTGACGAGTCGTTACATACACAGGTTCAGTTAGCAGATGGAACACATGCCCCTATTGTTAGTAGGGGTACAGTCCGTCTCCCAGATGGCCTTACATTACATTCGGTTTTTCATGAACCAAAGTTGGCCATGAATCTATTATCTGTACATCAGTTAGCCAGAGATTTTCACTGTGCGGTTGTATTCTTATCTGATTCGTGTTATTTGCAGGACCTGAGTACCAGGAGGATTATTATCAAGGGACATGAGAAAGATGGACTGTATTATCTTGGCAATCCATCTCCAGTTTCACCAATTCCTTCACCTGCACCTGCTTTGTCTTTTTCTGTTCCTAGCTTGCATGCTAGTATTTTACCTAGTAGTTGTCGTTATGATTTTTCGTCACAAACTGTTCAATTGTGGCATGACCGTTTTGGACATACAAATTTTAAATATTTATGTATGTTGTTTCCTGCTTTGAGTAATGCTTGTGTTGGTGGTAAACTTGATTGCGTTATCTGTTCCCTATCAAAACATGTTAGGGCCAATTATATTCCTCGCATGCACCAGTCACCCAAGCCATTTGACCTAATACACTCTGATATTTGGGGACCCTCTCCCGTTACTGCTCTGTCAGGTGCCAGATATTATGTGACATTTATAGATGATCATACCCGTTGTACTTGGGTCTACCTTTTGCATAGGAAGTCTGATGTGCTCCCTATAATCACTCAGTTTTTACAGATGATTAAGACACAATTCGATGTCATTGTTCGTGCTCTTCGTTCGGATAATGCCAAAGAATATGTGTCTGATGCTTTAGTGTCTCACCTTTCTTCTCAGGGTATCCTTCAGCAACTCACTTGTCCATATACTCCTGAGCAAAATGGTGTTGCTGAGAGGAAAAATAGGAGTTTGATAGGGATGGTACGTTGTCTGCTTAGAGGCATGAGGGTACCAAAATCTTATTGGCATTTTGCTGTTTTGACTTCTACCTTTCTGTGCAATCGTACGCCGAGTCGTGTTCTTCAGCATAAGGCTCCCTTACAGGTCTTATTTCCTGAGCGGACACTTTTTCCGGTCCCCCTCGTGTTTTTGGATGCACATATTTTGTTCAGGATCGGTCTCCTACTCGTCATAAACTTGATGATAAAGCGATTCGTTGTATCTTTGTGGGCTATTGTCATCAATCTAAGGGGTATCGCTGTTATGATCCTATTAGGCGTCGTATGTATCACAGTCTAGATGTTACCTTTCTTGAGCATATTCTTTATTTTCCTTTTAGTCCTTTGTCTGCCCCTCCAGTTGATGATACTCCCTTTGACTTTCCATTATCACAAGAGTCAGAGTCATTGATCACTATCCCTACAGGGTCATCCGTTTTTCCTCCCAAGGAGTCACTCATCCCTGTCAGTACAGAGTTACCAGTCTCTCTTCCTTTGCAGGTGTATGCTCGTTGTCCTCGCTCTCATCACCCTGCTGATATCCCCTCTACCTCAGGCGATGCAGGTAATACTTCTCAGTTTGTTGAGCATATTGATGCACCTGTTGTTAGTACTGATGAGATTACAGGTGCTGAGCCAGTTACTTTACCTGATAAGATATTATCAGTAGAGGATGGTGATTTAGGGCGTCGTTATCCAAGGCGTGATCGCCGTCTAGTTGATCGATATGGTTGGACCGCCAAGATTTTATATCCGATCTCTGCTTATGTTTCTTATGGTAATCTGTCTCCCACATTTCGAGCTTATACTATGGCCTTATCAGATACGCTGGTTCCTCGCTCTATTTCGGAAGCTATGCGGGAGCCCCAGTGGGTTCTTGCCATGCAGACAGAGATGGACGCTCTTCAGCGTAATCATACATGGGATCTTGTCTCCTTACCTTCAGGGGTGAAGCCTGTTGGCTGTCGCTGGGTTTACACCCTGAAGTTTCTGGCAGATGGTACTATTGATCGTTACAAGGCTAGACTTGTGGCGAAGGGCTTTACTCAGGTACCAGGTCGTGACTTTGGTGCTACATTTGCCCCTGTGGCAAAATTGACTACTGTTCGGTTAATTATTTCTCTGGCTGCGGAGTACTCTTGGCCTCTTCATCAATTAGATGTGAAGAATGCGTTTCTTCACGGTGATCTGGACGAGATTATTTATATGGATGCACCACCGGGCTTTCGTGGTGAGGGGGAGTATGCTGGAAAGGTATGTCGACTGCGTAAGTCTCTTTATGGAGTGAAACAGTCGCCACGAGCCTGGTTTTCTCGCTTCAGTGATGTAGTCATACGATTGGGGTTCACCAGGTGTCATTCTGATCATACCTGCTTTATTCGACGAAATACTTCTGGACAGTGTGTCATCCTTCTGGTATATGTTGATGATATTATTATTACTGGTGATGATGTTTCTGGGACTGCACAGGTCAAGATAGACCTTGGGAAGGCCTTCGATGTGAAGGATCTTGGATTTCTGCGATACTTTCTTGGGATTGAGGTTGCCCGTAGAAGCAGAGGTATTGTTCTTTCTCAGAGAAAGTATGTTTTGGATCTTCTTTCAGACACTGGGATGTTGGGGTGCAAACCGGCATCATCACCTATGATTCCAAACCTGAAGCTTACTGCTGAAGGTGAGGAGTTGAAAGATCCGACAGTTTATCAAAGATTGGTAGGTAGACTTATCTACTTAGCCAATACTAGGCCGGACATTTCATTCGCAGTCAGCCGAGTTAGTCAGTTCATGCATAGGTCATGTCAGCCTCATCTTGATGCAGTTTATCATATTCTTCGGTACCTCAAGTCTTGTCCTGGACTTGGGTTGTTTTATGCATTAGGATCTCAGACCGGTTCTCTAGCCTGTTATTCAGATTCAGATTATGGGGGAGCATGTGATGGTCGATCTACTACGGGTTTCTGTGCTTTTCGAGGGACTCATCTTATCTCTTGGAAGAGCAAGAAGCAGGCAGTTGTCTCCCGCTCGTCCGCAGAGGCAGAGTATCGGGCATTGGCACTTGGCACATGTGAGATTATCTAGCTACGATCGATTCTTGACGAGTTGGGTTTTTCAGTGACCTCTCCATCCACATTATATTGTGATAATCAATCTGCTATTCAGCTCGCTTCTGACTCTGTACTACATGAGAGAACGAAGCATATAGAGATCGATGTTCACTTTCTTCGGGAGAAGGTCAGCAGTGGTCTTGTTACTCCATCGTTTGTGGGGACCAATAATCAAGTTGCGGATGTTTTTACCAAACCTGTCACTCTGTCTATTCTTCGGGACTCCGTTGTCAAGCTTGGCTTAGTTGACATTTTTGCGCCTAGCTTGAGGGGGAGTGTTGGAGTATAGATAGTAGTCTAGGTTTATTAGGATTTCTTTTCTCTTTTTACCCTTACTATGATTTTTATATTTTGCCTAAACTACAAGGATGTTTAAGTCACTCTGTATTATTTTTGGCTATATATACGGGACTCTACTTTGAGTTTGAGTATCCCTTTCACATATTTCAAGTCTTTCAAACCACCTCACCACCTTGTCTTCATGCCTGAAGGGTCCATAACACATGCAGCTTATAGCAATACCCTGTAACTTATGAAGTACGTATATTTCATTAAGGTCGGCATATCCGTATCGGATGCTTTTTTGAATATGATACTCGTCGGATATTCGAGAATACGTATCGGATACACCTCCTACGTATCCGATAATAATTAAATATTAGAATACTTTACAGATTCTTTTGCATTCAAGCAATATATATAATTTTTTAGTTGAATTTGTAACATTTCCTTTCGAATTTACATACCATATAATACATTTATAAAAATTCATACTACTTCAAAGACACATGAGTATTTTTTAAGTATTATCTATAATTACATGTCAACAGAGTTTAAAATAAATTTATTACATTATAGTCTTAGCAAAAATTACTTCTAAATAAACTGACTCGGTAAATATTAGCTTTGAATCCTTTAATTAATCACTTCATTTTGTGAATATACTATAGTGATACGATATATATTTTCTTCAAACTAAAAAGAATTACTAATTTTCCTTATTATGTTAAAAACTTACCAAAATATATAAGTATTATACTGATTGAAAATAATAATAATATAAAATATATTTTATTAAAGTCGTATATTGGCCGTACCCGTATCTTTTTCTTTTAGATTTTATCGTATCGTCATATTTATATCGTATTGTATCCATATTCCGTATCTTTATTCGTGCTTCAAAGCTTGTAACCATCCATTTAGAGGAAAGGCAGGTGGTTTGCAGTTATTACTTGGGACCAACACCTTTGTTCCATACATTTCATCAGAAAAAAAGAAAAAAAAAAAAAAAAAAACAGTGATGTTACCTTTGTTCTATACGTACCACCATCCATCTGAAAAAAAAAAAAAAAAACAGTAATGTTATGCAAGTTTTTACCAAGTTTTCTATTTTAAGAATCTCTATTATTAAATAATAATAAGATTAATTTATTTGATGATAAAAATTGTGTTACATTACTTAAAATAAAAAAAAATTAATAAAAAATCTTGGTTAGAATAACACTGTTAAAAAAAATCTTCTATCAAGCTTAATGCTATATTTGGTAAGAGAGATAGAAAATAAGATAGATAAAAAAATATAATGGATATATTTTTTATCTTTTAGAAAAAATATATTTTTTTTCCTCCTTGTTTGATAGGATGGATGATAGGATAAATAAATTTTTTAGGGAGAATTACACCTAAATCTCCTAAAATTTGTCACTTAATTATTCAGACCCCTGATATTTGAAATATTATATACAAACCCCTGAAATTTGTACGCTCATAACACTTAGACACTTGCCTTCAATATCAGTTAATATATATATGTTAGTAAATTACACCCAGACTCCCTGAAGTTTATAGACATATAATATTTAGACTCTTCAAGTTTAAAATATTATATTTAAACTAAAAATATTTCAATTAAAGATAAAAAAATCAAATATTTTAAATTTTACAACCAAATTCATATTATATTGTATCATTTATTGAAATAAAATTATATTTTAAAAAAAATTATAATTTAATATACAATTATACTCTCTATTGAAGTAAAACTAAAAAATCAAACAAGGGGGTCTAAATCATTCATAATAGAACATGAATTTTATAACCAAAATTCATGTTCTATTATGTCATTTGTTGAATTAAAATCAAAAATAAAAATCTTTTTTTTTGTTAAAAAATCATAATTGCAATTATACTATCTATTGAAATAAAACTAAAAAATTAAATAAGGAGTCAAACTGTAATAAACACAATAGATAGTATAATTGTATACTAATTATGATTTTTTAAGAAAAAATTATATTTTTATTTTTGATTTTATTTCAATATATATTATAACGGAATATGAATTTAATTGTAAAATTTAAAATATTTGATATTCTATTTTCGATTGAAATATTTTTAGTCTTAGTATTACTCATCTATAAATTTCAGGGGATCTAGATGTAATTTTTAACAGACGTTGACGACAAGGGTCTAAGTGTTATATGTGTACACATCTAAGGAAGTCTACGTGTAATATTTTAAATATTAGGAATTAAAGTGATTAAGTAACAATTTTTTGAGGATCTAGATGTAATTCTTCATAATATTCACGCATAATGCATTAAATTAAAGGGGGCAGAGTAAGCCGAGTATACAATTGGTGGAGACCTAAAGACCAGTTTGGCCAACCTCGTCCTATGCACTTCGCTATGATGTTGTCGCAAGAGTCCAACTTATCCCACGTGACCTTTCACTTGCCTCGCACAGTTATAGAAAAATTCCAAGAAAAGGAAAGTTGCCCAGTGGATGAGTGACCTGACATCTCCTGGTATATTTCAACGTGATGTAATTTTGTGATGACAAGTAAATAAAAGAAATAATATTGAAATTATTGGGATCTGAGCTACTAGACTCGAGAGAATGATACTGAGAATTATTGAGGAGTTGGGGAATTAACACAGTAGAAATATAATTGTTTACCAGCTCGGGAGATCGGCTAATCTACTCTTTAATGAAGATTATTGCTCCTTCCTTCAATATTTAGTATACCAAAATGTTTACAGAATGTAAGATGTGATACTAGGGTTCTGCCCCTCTGTTAGGGGCATTACATAGTATTTATAGGGGTATCCCTTAATCTATGGGATCTGATCCGTGATCCTTGTCATCTATCCAAGGAATTCTCTTTGATCTTAGGAGAATATCTTGGTTAGTTGAGGATTTTGTGCCTTGAGTGTTACTTCAAACCGTCTGTCGAATTCTTTGTAGTATCCAGTTGCTTCCTCATTGCTTCAGCTTATTATCTCGCTTGAGGGGAGCTCTAGTTCTGATTTTCTGAGATCTGCATAGCTCTGACTTTCTAAGCTCAGCATACCTGACCTCCATGTTTGACCTCCGTTCTCAAGCTCCTGCTCGAGAATCATTCTGAGTATCATCAGTTGTCCCCCAGCTCTTGGCCGAGCTGGCTTGGGCAAAGGCTGAACTTAGGATGTAACAGTAATGGCTTTCCAATCAGCGACTTCAAAATTTACGCAGGAATATATATTTATTATTATTATTATTATTATTATTATTTATTTTTAAAGTGGTTGTCAGTATCATTTCCTTCCTCGTTCCTTGCGCACGTTGCCCGTTTCGAGGTCCACGGTACCGTTAGCTTTAAATACCCCTGGATCACCGATTTGCTCCTCACTTTACAGATCCTTTTCAACTTCCTTATCCTTTCACGACTTCATCTTCCCCATTCTGCCGCTGGTTTTAGGGTTTTCTCTGAGGGACGGTTTCCCCAATTTTGACTTGGAGGCTTAGCGTGATTTGGTTATGAATCCCCTCTTCGAGCTTTAATCCATCACCAATTCGTGGTTAGGTACGTTTTTCCTTTCTTTCCCCGCTCCTTGCCCTGGATCCCTCAAGTCTGAGGTGGTTTTGGCATTTTTGGGCCTTTCGATTCTACTACTCTAGGAGCCGAAGTATTCCCTTGTCTCGTCCTCCTCTCTTCTTGGACCCTTACTCCACAGTTAGGATTTTCGTCATTGGTTTTCGTGTCTTGCTCCTTGGGCTCTCAAAGGGTGTTTCTCCGAGGTTCCCCTCTTTATAGGTCTTTTAAGCTTTCTTATTCTTGTCCAACTATGTCTACTTCCTCTGAAGCCACGGGATCGTCCGTTTCGTTAATGAAAGATGGGTTTGTTGAGGAAGACTCCGACCTGGGGAATATGGGGTTAGAGATAGATGATTTCCCTGGAGTGGATTTTGTCAATGTCGGGAGAGGCACTGAAGAGCCTCCTCCTATCTTGAAATCTCCCAGCAAAGGCAAAACCAAAGTAAGTAGCGTAGGGATTTCAGGCTGTGCTGAGGGTGGTGTTGCTGCCCCCAGGGCCTCCGAGCTCGTGGGGTGTAGTGACATCGTTCCTTCTTACACGAAGATGCTGGCTACCCGCTTTGGGTTTCCTCAAGGCCTCCAGTTCTGGAGTTTGGATATATTTACATTATACGATTCTTTTATCCCTAAAAAAATGTGCTTCTTCCTGGCTGCTTTTGAGAACGGTCTCCGCTTTCCCCTGCATCCCTTCATCAAAAATATTTTGCAACATTTCAATGTCTGTCCTGCCCAGCTTTCTCCTAACTTTTGGGGGGAGGGTGCTGGTTGGTCTTCTTGTCTTCTTTAAGAAACATGATCTGGGTGTCCTCACCGTGTCTTTGCTCATGAAATTCTTTAATGTCAAATATCTTTCCACTAATGGCTTTTTGTACATCTCTAAACGAGTGAAAATCAAGATTCTTATCTCTGATCTCCCGAGCTCCCACAAACGTTAAAAAAAATTATTCTTTTTCGTGTGGGGGAGGGAATGGGAGTTCAATCCTACCGACGTGACTGACACTCTTCCCGTCCCTCAGGGGTGGTTTGCCCCTGACAACTTGGGTGAGCTTCTTTTTTATGCAAGTTGGAATAAATTCTAGCTTTCCCTTAGGCTGACCTTGTTTAGCTGGTTTCGTTTCTCAGGCATCCGACCAGACCTCAGTACTGCAGATGAACAGGTCCTAAGGAACTTGGCGAACTGTAAATCGGAGAGATATTCAAAGCTAATCCGACCTCAAGTCCTTGTGAGGCTTGGGTTTAGTCCTCCTGAAATGAGGGTAGAAAATCCATCTCCTCTTTCTGTCATTAGTGCTGAGAAATTTGCAGGTATTGTCCCTTTCACCTCAATTCCTGTCTTTTACCTCTTCTCCTTCCCCCCCCCCCCCTTTTTTTTAACGTTTCTTTCTCAATTTTTCAGGTTCTTCCTTAATGGAGCCTACTGCAAAGGATCGCTCTGATAAATTATCATCATAGATATATTATCTTGCTTGGATCCATCCCTTCTTGCCCAACTGTGGGGCCTCCTTAGAAGGCTCCTAGGATATGTAAGCATGAAAAAGGGGGGAATGCAGAAGCAAGTTCAAGTTCTTTGATTGATAATGTGAAAAGAGCTGCAGAGGATATTGCTTCCATTCTCCCCGAATCTGATATCCAGCGAGTTCCACCATGCCTCTTGGGAGCTCTATATCTACCACTCTTTTCGCTGCTACCTCCGTAAGTTTTATGTTTTATATGCATACATGTTTTGTTCATTTTGCTCCTTCTCATCTGACATTTTCTCACTTTTAGATTGCCCTCCATGTCAGCGGGCAGTTGAAGAGGATCCAAGCCATGGAAGGTTCAATTAAAGCTTCCAAGGCTTTTAAACTCAAAGTTACCGAACTATCCTTTGAGAACAGTGACCTCAAGGCCCAAGTGCAGGACTTGCAGGAGCAGGTGGAGAAGCAAACCTCCTTAAATAGGAGTCTGGAAGATGTGAGGGAGAAGATTGTCCATGAGGGAAAGAGCTGCAAAGAGGAACTTAAGAAAACAAAGGAAGAGCTTAGGAAAGCCTCAGGGGAACTTAAGCAGAAAACAGATGATTGGCTCAAAGTCAGCCGGGAGTCTCTTGAAGCTTTAAGTTCCTTTCAAACTATGAAGAGAGAATATGACATTATTGCGGAGACGAGTGACGTCCTCCGGAACGAACTCGAGGTGGCGAGGGAAGTTGTCAAGGAAAACAATTGCTTAATTGCCAAACTGGCTGATGATGTCACAACTCAGTGGGCCTCTAGGTGACTTATTTTTCAGGACAAGGCTGAAGAGATCTACCCTGAACTGGATTTCAATTTTGATCCCCCCACTGAGGATAAGGCGACCGACTCTGAGCTCAACAATGTTCCCCCTCCTACTCCTAAGGTTACTTCTTTCTCAGCCGACCTTTTCTCTGAGGCACTGGCCTTGAGCTCATCTTCAGCAGAGGTCGAGATTCCTGCCTTAACAACTCCTGAGATTCCTCTTTCTCTACCTGCTCTCTACCTGCTTCAGGACCTACAATGATATCGACTACCAAGGTTCCATCCCTTTCTCCGTCGGAGGTTTCAGATTTTCCAGCTACTTTTTCTGTCGAGCTCCCAGGCTCCCAATCTGCTCACGTTGCCAAAACTTCAACTTCTGAACTACAAAACCCTTCCCCCAAATCCACCTTCATAGACTTAGGATTTTATTTTGAAATATGATCAAAAATTTGTAATTATGAGCTCATTTTGAAAATGTAACTTCTCTGGCTTTGAGTTGTACAACTAACTCACAACTTTCTAAATTGCAGTTACGGGACAGCTGATTCATCTTTAATTGTGTTCTAGTTGTGCGTGTTTACTTTAGTCTTCCCTTGTCCCCCTTGCTTTAAGGAGTTCTAATCTCTTCTTGAAGCAAGAATGCTTTGGAAGTTTCATACTTAAGCTTATTGGATGAGAGTAAGTGGTAAATCTCATCACCAGTTGCTCCCTGCGTTTCATGCTGGCTTTGGCGATTCTGTAGGTTTATGCAGCTAACCTTAAGTTGTGGTGAATTGAGAGGCATGGAGCTTAAAGCGACCTTATTCTTGAAGGCTTGGGGGTGTCTGGCACAGCTTTATCTTTAATGGGAATAAGGCTGCTGAGTTCAATTCTGGACTTGGGAACTGTTTGGGTTTTTTAGGATGTTGGACTTGTAGACCTCATGGTTCTACAACTTCTTCTGAAAGATTTTATTTTCTTTTTAAACTCCCCACCGTAGGTGGTCGAGCTCGTTGTGATGAACTTAGGAGTTCATCGAGAGCTATTGAGCTCATTTTTATGAACTTAAGGGTTCATCGTGAGCTTCTGAGCTCATTCCTATGAACTTAGGAGTTCATCATGAGCTATTGAGCTCGTTTTCATGAATTTAAGAGTTCATGGTGAGTTACTAAGCTCGTTCTCATGAACTTAGGAGTTTATCGTGAGCTATTGAACTCATTTTTATGAACTTGAGAGTTCATCGTGAGCTTCTGAGCTCATTCTCATGAACTTAGGAGTTCATCATGAGCTATTAAACTCATTTTTATGAACTTAAGAGTTCACCGTGAACTTTTGAGCTTCTTCTCATGAACTTAGGAGTACATCATGAGCTATTGAACTCATTTTTATGAACTTAAGAGTTCATTGTGAGCTACTGAGCTCGTTCTCATGAACTTAGGAGTTCATCGTGAGCTATTGAACTCATTTTTATGAACTTGAGAGTTCTTCGTGAGCTTCTGAGCTCATTTCTATGAACTTAGGAGTTCATCGTGAGCTATTGAGCTCGTTTTTAGGCAATTTCACAAGGAGAAAATAAAGACATGCAATTTTATTGAGAAGAATCAGATTACAGAAGAAGCTTACGAAAAAAATCTCTTAAGATGCTCCGCATTCCAAGAATGAGGTAGGAGTTTCCAGTTCGCAACTTATAATTTCCCGGCCTTATCACCTTTGAGATGATGTACGGACCTTCCTAATTTGCCCCCAACTTCCCGTGAGTCGGGTCCTTCCTTGCCAACAGGAGTTTTCTGAACACTAGATCGCCCACCTTGAAACTCCTTCATCTGACCTTCCTGTCATAGTACCTGGTTGTCCTCCTCTGATAACTTTTGATACGATGCAAAGTTGCATCCCTCTTTTCCTCTATAAGATCCAAACTCAGTAGAAGGGACTCATCATTGCCCCCTTCGTTGGCGAACTCAATTCAGGAGGATAGAAGTCCAATCTCGACTGGTGCCACTGATTCGGTTCCAAAGGCCAAAGCAAACGGTGTTTCCTAAGTCGCTGTCCTGGCAGTTGTTCTGTAAGCCTATAGTACTTCTAGGAAGTGTTTCACCCATTTACCTTTTAGACCTTCCAATTTAGTTTTTAGGGCTACTTTTATGGTTTTGATGGTAACTTCTGTCTGCCCATTGGATTGAGAATGGGCTGGAGCTGAAAAGTAATTCTTAATCCCTAGTTCAGTACAGAGGTTTTTGAACTTCGGGTTGTCGAATTGTTTCCCATTATCGGAGACGATCGCCCTGGGAATACCAAACCTACAAATTATTGACTTCCATGTGAAGTTCTGGACTTTCTACTCCGTAATCGTGGCCAAAGGCTCTACCTCTACCCATTTGGTGAAGTAGTCTACCCCTATTACGCCGAACTTACATTGTCCCACTCCTATAGGAAAGGGCCCAAATATGTTTAATCCCCTTTGCTGAAAAAGTCATGGACTTATTACTGAAGTTAAGAGCTTTGGAGGGCAATGGGGGATATTAGCATGCAATTAACAGACCTTGCATCTTCTGACCAAGTCAGTGGCATCCGTGAGCATGGTGGGCCAGTAATACCCCTGTCGTAGCGTCTTTCCCGCAAGAGCCTGAGCTCCGATGTGGTTGCCACAGACCCCCTCATGGATCTCCCTAAGTATATAATTGGCGTCTTCGGCTCCTATGCATTTAAGGAAAGGTGTTGAGAAACCTCACTTATATAAACTTCCCTGAAAAATAGAAAACCTAGCTGATCTGGATCTTAGCTTTGCAGCCTCTTTGGGATCTTCTGGCAAAGCTCCATCCTTGAGATATCCAATGATGGGGTCCATCCAGCTAGATGAGGTGTGCACAGGCAGCACCTCTTCATCTTCTTTGCATATAGATGGTTCAGGTAGGTGCTCCATCGAAATTAATTTGTCCAAACTTTCTTGAGAAGTTGTTGCCAGCCTCGCCAGGGCGTCTGTTCGTGAGTTTTTAGCTCTTGGGACGTGTCTAATTTGGACTCGTACAAACTTCTTGATCAACTCTTGTACCTTCCTGAGATAAAACACCATTTTTTTGTCTCTAGCCTCGTAAGACTCTTCTATCTGTTTTACTACTAGTTGAGAATCGCTGCAGATCTCCAACTGTCCTGCCTCCATTGAATGGGCAAGGTTAAGTCCAGCTATGACAGCCTTGTATTCTGCCTCGTTATTTGAAGTCTTAAACCCAAATCTGAGTGCGTATTCGACATCTACTCCATCTGGGGAGGTTAAGATTAAGTCTGCCCCGCTACCCTGAGCATTAGCGGCTCCATCTACTGAAAGCTTCCACGTGGGGAGGTCGAGTACTAGCTGCGTGGTCTCCAGAGATTTTGGTGTCGTGAATTCTTCAATGA
The DNA here is from genome assembly GCA_963454935.2 of Ilex paraguariensis. Classification (NCBI taxonomy): domain Eukaryota; kingdom Viridiplantae; phylum Streptophyta; class Magnoliopsida; order Aquifoliales; family Aquifoliaceae; genus Ilex; species Ilex paraguariensis. The sequence continues at coordinate 24,556 of CAUOFW020001867.1, read as the reverse complement.
AGTCCACTAAAATCTATCTTTTGACTGTAGTTCTTGGCTTGAACCTAATATCAAACTCGCTGAGCTCTATAGCCCACTTTATTAGCCTTCCTGAGGACTCCGATTTATGTAGCACTTACTTCATCGACTGCTCTGTTGGTACCTCGATGGTGTGCGCCTAAAAGTATGGTCTAAGTCTCCTGGCTATGGTTACCAAAGCCAAAGCTAGTTTCTCCATTTTTGGGTATCTCTCCTCTGCCCCCCTCAAAGCTCTGCTGCTGTAGTAGACTAGCTGCTGAGCTCTGTCTCTCTCCCTCACCAAAGCTGCACTGGTCAAGAAATCTAAAACAGATAGATATGGAGTAAGTACCTCCCCTTCCAAGGGGCTTGCCAACAGAGGTGGGCAACTCAAGTAAACCTTCAGAGCCCTAAATGCCTCTTCGCATCGAGTATCTCAATGGAATGCCTTTTTTAGGACTTGAAAGAAAGGTTGACACTTGTCACTTGATCTAGACACAAAGCGTCCCAAGACTGCTATTCTCCCTATCAGGCGTTGGATTTCCCTTACGTTAGATGGTGGCTGCATATCTAAGACTGCCTTAACTTTTTTGGGGTTAGCCTCTATTCCTCTACTGTTTACTATGAAACCCAAAAATTTTCTGCAGATACTCCGAAGGCACATTTGGCAGGGTTTAGCTTCATCTTGTATTCCTTAAGGACCTGAAACGATTCTGCTAGGTGTGTAATATGGAGCTCTGCCTTCAGTAACTTCACCAGCATGTCATTGATATAGACCTCCATGGATGTTCCAATTTGCCTTTGGAACATTCGGTTCACCAGACCCTGGTAGGCAGCTCCCGCGTTCTTCAACCCAAAAGGCATAACCTGATAGCAGTAAGTCCCCTGCTCAATCACAAAAGAGGTCTTCTCCTAGTCGATTGGATCCATCCTAATATGATTATAACTTGAAAAAGCATCCATATAGCTGAGGAGTTCGTGCCTAGTGGTGACATCCACTATTAAATCGATCCGGGGTAAAGGAAAACTATCCTTAGGGCACGCTTTGTTGAGATCAGTAAAGTCTATACTGAGTCGCCATTTGTCTTTGATTTTCCTGATAAGAACCACGTTGACCAACCAGGTAGGGTAATCTATTTTCCTAATAGCTCTGGCATGAAGAAGCTTGTCGACCTCCTCATTGATTGTCTTTTGACACTCTAGGACAAAACTTCTTCGCTTTTGCTTGACGGGCTTATACGTAGGATTCACACTCAGCTTGTGAATGATAACCGAGGGGTCAATGCCTTCCATGTCTTCTTTTTTTCAAGTGAACACCCCCATATTCTCCTTTAGGACAAGATAAAAAGGTCCTTAACCTCTCTACTCAGTTTAGTCCCAATGTAGACGAGATGTTCTAGCTCTTCATCAAGCTGAATTGGCTCCAGCTCTTCTGATAGCGTTGGCCTGGTGCTAGTTCGTCCCTCATGTCCAGTTCATCTAGTCGTATGTTTTCAAATTCTTTCTGCTTCATCAAAGTCAAGTAACATTCCCTTGCAACCCGTTGATCTCCTCGGACCATTCTAACTCTATTTTTCGTAGGGAATTTCATGGCCATATGATAGGCCAAGGGGATGGCCTTCATTGCATTGAGAGAAGGTCTCCCGACCAATATGTTGTATGTAGAGGGGGCATCAACCACTCAGAATCTTATTGTAGTGGTTGCTTGGCAAGGGGTCTCCTATAGTGAGCACAAGTTGGATTGAGCCTAGTGGCAACACCCGTTCTCCCATAAATCCCAACAGGTGAGCATTCACGGGCTCCAACTTTTCCCTTCCTATGCTCATTTTGTCAAATGTGGAAACAAATATAATATCTGCTGAACTTCTGTTATCTATCAGAACTTGGTGAACAGTTCTATTAGCCACAACAACCCTTACCACCAGCAGATTGTCATAGGTATGCTGGTATCCTTTCAAGTCTGCATCCTGAGAATGTGACGTCAGAGCTCAGCCGTGGTGCCTTAGATACAGCGTACACCTCCAAAGCCTCACCAGCTCTGATTCTGCATAGGTGGGCTTTCCTGGCTGAACTAGATTCCCCGCCTCCTGCAAAACCCCCTGATATTACCCTAATCTCTCCTAGGGGTTGTTGGTGCTGCACAGGAGCCTGTTGCTGAGGTGATGGAGGTGGTGGGGCTTGATTCTGATTCTCCTGGGCTATGTAACGATGCAACTGCCCTCGTTGGATCAGGAACTCTATCTCTTTCTTCAACTGAATGCAATCATCAGTATGATGACCATGGTCCCTGTGCTACTCACAGTACTTTGAGGGGTCCTTTTTCATCGAATCCGCTTTCATCCGAGGTGGCCACCTCCGGAATTTTTCATTTTGTACTTCATACAAGATTTGCGATATTGTTGTGGTGAGTGAGGGAATTTGCCGAGGTGCGTACCTTGGCTACAACTCCGGATATGGTGGTCCCAGGCGATCTCTGACGTCTCCCCTTCTTTTGGGGAAGTGATCTCTATCTCTTCTTGGGGACCTATCTCTTCCTCTCTCTCTCTCTTCTGGGACTTTGGTCTCTCTTTTTCTCCTTTTTTCCTTTGTCTTTTTGCATGGATGAGCTCCCTACTTTTGAAAGCAGAGCTTCTTCGCCGTTTATGTATTTTTCCGCCTTGGCCAGTACTTCAGCCATGCTGGCCTGGGAATTTTTCAAGATGGAGAATATCAAGTCTTTAGATTAGACACCCAAGCCAGCTATAAATGCAGTAATGACAAATTTCTTGTCTGGGATGTCCACTTTTAGTGATTTCGAGTTGAACCTCTGAACATAGGATCTGAGGTTCTCATGGGGTCCCTGTTTCACATTTAGCAAGTGGTAACTCGGCTTTCTAGACGTTTGAGCTCCTATAAAGTGAGACACAAAGGATATGGATAGCTCCTTAAAGGAGAATATCGAGGCTAGGGGGAGCCTATTGAACCATGCTAGGGCTGAGCCCTTCAATGTGATGGCAAAAGCTCTGTAGTGTACTGGATTCTGATATCCATGCCACTCCATCTGGTTCTTGTAGGTGTTGAGGTGATCTATGAGATCCTTTGTTCCATCGAAAACGTTTATTTGTGGTATTTTGAATTTCATAGGAAGGGAAAAATGCAGCACCCCAGTGGTGAACTGGGATTCAGTCTACTGTACCAAGACATCCATGGTAACTGGAGCCTTACCTCTCACGACTTCTTTCATGTGGCTAAGCTCTTGCTGGATACCCTGGAAGCGCTACTCCAAGTATTGTTCTCTCCTTTCCTGTTGATAAGGAAAAAAATCGTTTCCCTCACCTTCTTCGTTCTGACTCTGTCCTTCGTCGTTGTGGCCATTCTTGGGGGGGTATGCGAGGTTCTGGCCCCATGGTGTGGCTATTTTCCCTTCTTCGTTAACTTCTCTGAGGGGGTCGAGGTGTGGTTGTTCCCTAAGTGGGAGGTTGTTCTGGCCTTCTTGAGCCTGTCGTGCCTCCTGTGGGTGTTGTACGAGCTTTAAAAATTCTTCATTTTGTTTCAGCAAGCATTGATTGGAGAGGCGAAGAGCCTCCACCTCGTTATTCATGGGGAGACCCCCTACTGGGAGATTGGTCTCTTGGACGCTCTCGGGTTGTCTGCTATTGGCAATTTCTTGTTGATCTTGCGCCCGTTGTGGATTTGTTTAACTTCGGTTCATGTTTCGCGTTGATACCATCAGTCACTGAAAGATCAGTTTCTTTATAATAGGACCAGTTTTTCCACAGACGGCACCAAATTGATGGTGTATTTCAACGGGATGCAATTTTGTGATAACGAGTAAATGAAAAAAAATAATATTGGAATTATTGAGATCTGAGCTACTAGACTCGAGGGAATGATACTGAGAATTGTTGGGGAGTTGGAGAATTAACACAGTAAAAATATAGTGGTTCACCAGCTCGGGAGCTCGGTTAATCCACTTTTCAATGGAGATTCTTGCTCCTTCCTTCTTCCTTCACTATTTATTATACCAAAAGCTTTACAGAATATAAGATGTGATACTAGGGTTCTACCCCTCTATTGGGGGCGTTACATAATATTTATAGAGATATCCCTTAATCTATGGGATCTGATCCGTGATCCTCGCCATCTATCCGAGGAATTCTCCTTGATCTTAGGATAGTATCTTGGTTGGTTGAAGATTTTGTGCCTTGAGTGTTACTTCAAACTGTCTCTCGAGTTCTTTGTAGTATCCAGTTGCTTCCTCATTGCTTCAGCTTATTATCTCGCTTGAGGGGAGCTTTAACTTTGATTTTCTGAGCTCTGCATAACTCTGACTTTCTGAGCTCAGCATACCTGACCTCCATACTCGAGCTCCTGCTCGGGAATTATTCTGAGTATCATCATCCTTAAAGCAGTATCGGGTCCAGACACTCCACTGGTCCACAAAACTATCAATTTTTCTCTCTAGTGAAATAGAGATGAATAGTACACTCTTATATTTCAAGTTTAAAATTTAATAATTTTTTTATCAATAGGTTATAAGAAATTTATTTTCTTAAAAAATTTTTCAAAAAGAAAATTATAAATTAATTCAAACACTACAAACGGTTATAAATCTAAAAAATTAATCTAATAAAATAACAATGATATAATTAAATATTTTTTGGATCAATATAATTAAATATTATTATGACTATAATTATTAAAAAAAATTTATACATAACATTAAATTAACAAATCAAGTTAAAATTTTAAAATCTAATAACATTGCTCATTTCTCATTCTCTCTCACCGACAATAATGGAGGCAAGAGAAAGTAAGCCCAGATATGCTTGTCTAATTTCCTTTTCCGCACTAGGACACCTAAACAATTTTCAAGTTGATCTTTCTATCTCCTATAATACAGTCACTTTCTCTCGTCTAATTTCCTTTTTCGCACTAGAACACCTAAACAATTTTCAAGTTGATCTTTCTATCTCCTATAATACAGTCACTTTTCTCTGTTCTCTGTTTCTATCATTTTAGAGAGCGACGTCCCTTTTCTTTTTTTAAGAGAATTACACTCAAATTATTTGTAGATTGTCACTTAATTACAAAAATCTCTTCACATTTAAAATATTATATGCAGATTTCTTGAGATTTGTACACGTATAACACTTAAATTTCTGTCGTTAATATCCGTTAGTATATATGTTAGTAAATTATATCTAGCCCCCTGAAGTTTATAGACATGTAATACTTAAACCATTCAAGTTTAAAATGAAATACTTAAACAAAAAATACTCCAGTTAAAGATAAAATATAAAATATTTTAAATTTTATAACCAAAATTCATGTTCTATTATAACATTTATTGAAATAAAATCAAAAATACAAATAAATTTTTTTTAAAATCATAATTAGTATACAATTACAAACGGTCAAATTAAACTGCTAAATTACCATAATTAAAGCTAGAAGATATTGTTCAATACAGTTTAACCCCTTGTTTAATTTTTTATTTTTATTTCAATAGATAATATATTTATATACTAATTACAAATTTTTTAAAAAACAAAAAAATTTATTTGTGATTTTATTTCAATAATAGATACAATTAAATATGAATTTTTGTTGTAAAATTTAAAATATTTGGTATTCTATCTTCGATTGGAATATTTTTGATTTCACTATAATATTTTGAACTTGGGAGATCTAAGTATTATATATCTATAAATTTTAGGGGCCTGTGTATAATTTACTAACAGATATACTAACGAATATTAACGACATGAGTCTAAGTATTACGTGTATACAAATCTCAAGGAGTCTCTATGTAATATTTTAAATGTCAAAAGATCTGAGTGATTAAGTGACAAACTTCTAGTAATCAGAATATAATTCTTCCAATTTATTATTATTATTATTTGGGATGAATAAATTTTTTTAAAAGATATAATTTATTAAATATCATGAATGGCCTTGTGTGATATAAAAACATGAACTCAAAAGAGCCTAAAAAGCAATGTTATTAAAATCGGACCGGTCAGCAAACCAGTAAAAGAATTAGATTAATGATTCACTGGTTCAACTGTTGGGTCAATTGATCGGACCGGTTATATAATAAACAAATATATAAGTATTATAAAATATAATAATTTAGCTATAATGCCTATAATTTACCAAATATTAATAATAAAGACAGATGGCAACATCATATGTTTGCCTTTAAAATTGATGAATAAATGTTTGATCAGTTAGCATACACTGAGAGAGAGAGAGAGAGAGAGAGGGGGGGGGGGGGGGGGGGGGCTCCTGCTGGTCGCCTAGGAGTGAATGGAATTGAAGACAGTAAGCCTACTGGTCGCCTGGGGCCAATGGAATTGAAGATTTAGGAAAAATTGTCCAAAAAAGAAGATTTTTTTTAAAAAATATTATTTGAAATCCAACCATCCGATTTTAAAAAACCGTCCAATTTATCGGTTTGATAAAAAAATCAGCCGCTTTAGCGGTTTTCTTTAGGAAAAATTGCCCAAAAAAGAAGATTTTTTTTTAAAAATATTATTTGAAATCCAACCATCCGATTTTAAAAAACCGTCCAATTTATCGGTTTGATAAAAAAATCAGCCGCTTTAGCGGTTTTCTTCTGGTTCGACTGCTTATGCGGTTTAACTCTAGAACCGGACCGACTTAGGTCCCAGTTCACGGTTGGACCGGTCCAACTAGCCAGTCTGATCTGGTTTTGATAACACCGCTAAAAAGTTTTTATGGGCCCAGTTTGTAATTTTGTTTGAAAAATTTGGAGGCCGGTCTCCCTATATGTACTTGTTTATACCTAAGTTTATTAAGAAAACTTATTTATTATAAAATTTATTTTTTGTCAATTTTACCAGACTACCCCTTCCTTTTAAAAGTAAAGTAAAACTAAAAATTAAAAACTCCTAAATTTTAGAAGTTTGACTAACGTTAAAAAATTTTCTTTCTCATATATATCTATATCCATATATAGGTTAGAATTATATCTCTCTCATATAAATAAATATAAATATAAATAAATAAATAAATATATATATATAATAAAATAGATTACAATTCAAATCTCAAAAGATAAAAAAATTGACTATTGTTTTTCGCGATTCATATCGTTTCTAAATTTGTCTAAATATAATCTAAGGATTGATATTAACCTAACAATTTTGAGATTCTCACCCAATCTCTTTGTCACACACTCATGTGTTCTCTCACACCATCACTCAAATTAATATTCTCTCAACTCTCCAGAACTCTGGCGAACTCCTCTCTAGAACACACACACTCTCTCTTACGTTCAAATCTATTACTTTCTCCAGCGGCATCCTTCTCTAATCTCTCTCTCTCTCTCTCTCTCTCTCTCACGTCCACACTCTTTGTTCAAATTCACTCAGACAGCTCCAAATTCTTTCTGTTCAAGTCTACCTCAGGCAGCTCCAAAGTCTCTAGCTACTTCAATTGTGTCTTAATCAATTCGACTCTCTCTCTTTCTCTCTTTGAGCTCCAACGACACACCCCTAACCCAGATCCACATCAAGGAAATCAAACTCAGCTGGACATGAACAATCGAATGTAAGTCTATGATCTCTCTCTCCATTCGGATTTTAATTTGCCCCAAATCTAGCTCTAGATCGATCTTTCTCTCAGTCATTCAAAGTCTCGAACTCAACTGGACATGAACAATTGAATGTAAGTCTTCTCTTCTCTCTCTTCATTCTAGATCGTTGGATTTTAATTTGTCCTAGTTTTAGCCCTAAATCAATGAATGATTTCAAATTGCCTCCCACTTTAGCCATAGATCTCTCTCTCTCTCTCTCAAAGCCCTGAACTCAGCCAAGACACTCAGTCTCTCTCTCTCTCTCTCTCTCTCTCTGAGAATCTAGGTTATTAATATTTTTTTTGAATTTTCTTCTCTATTTCTCTATCTACCTTTCTCTCTTTAAAACCACCAGCCACAGCCCAAACACACTCACACGTATCCCCCATGCCCGCAGCACCATCTATTTGCTTTGTTGTTAATTTATTGGGTTTTGAGGATTTTGGAATTAGGTTAATTTGATGAAATCTTACTGAAATTAATTGATATTAGGTTAATGTCCAACGATATCCTTGCTTCTTTGTTTTCTTTGTTAATTTATTGGAATGAATCAATTTTAGTAATTGTATGCATTATACTATTTGGTGATTGTATTGGATTTTCTCTGGTGGTATTAAATCATTTAATTGGTTGATGGTTGTGTTGGTTCAACACTTGGCTGATGTTACTTAATTAAAGCAGTTTCATTGTTGAGCTTTGATTATTTGCAAAAAAACATGATTAATTAGGTCTAATGACTCAATTCTAATTAGCCTGTCTTAGTTTATTTCATGACTCTGTCCTCTTGCGGGCTTATTGTCAAACATAATTATAGAAATAAAACCACATTAATACCATTTGCATGAGTTGCCCACATTAATGGACATAGAAATAAAAAAAAATGCTTATGCGCATGAGAACCAAAAAAATAGAATGTTAACCGCAATTTGAGAAAGTTATGTTTTATTTGCTAGCTGTTGTCTTGCAACCATGTTTTGCGAACGGTAAATTTATTGGCTATGTTCCATTATGTATCATTTAACTATATTTGCTAATGAATATTTTTGGTTGAACATTTTAAGACTAAACTATAGTCGACATGGTAGCTTTTCTATGTCTACTGCCCATTACGGTGGTAATATCATTGATAGTTGTTCGACCAAATCAAGCCACATCCACCACTTTCTGTTTGTGAATTGTTGCGACTTGAGTTCATTACACAATTTGTTTTTATGTATTCCTTGCATATTAGTTTTTGGATTAAACTGTCACAAAAGTTTACTATTGTTTTTTCTTAATTTCCATTTTGCCTATTCATTTTCTTAACAAAGATGACCTTAGTTGTGTGATTTGTACTTTATATTTAATTACTATTCCTAGCTTTTGTATGTAATTTTGGGGATTGAATTCCTTGATCTTAGTTTTGTTTGCAAATTGTAATGACCTAATGCGAATTTTGAGAAGGTTTTGTTATGTTGTTGGGAATTTGATGGAATGCAATATTGAGAGGAATTGAATGCGACTTGATGCCAATTGTTTGGTTTTATTTGATTTGATGCAAATTGTTGTGATGTAATATTAAGGGGCTTCCTTGTCATGAGCACTTTTATTTCATTGCTAGGTCCTCTAAAGATTTTGAAGATTGGATAGGACTGTGATTCCAATAATTTTAATTATTTTAATAGCCTATAATGCAATGTTTTTCAACTTTTTAGATGTGGGTTTGAACTATTTTCATGTGTAATTGAAGGATTGAGGCGAGTAAATTCTAATACTATTGAACTTCTTAAGTTTATCAGCACTATTGGACATTTCACATTTTGAAAAATTACTCTTAGTGTTTGACACTTCATCTTAAATTTTATAGACCCACTGCAAGAAAGGGTTCATTGAAGCAAATCATCAACCAAAGGTTTTAAGCAATAGTAAGAAACTCGGCACTTGAACAAGAACAATGTTATAGAGATTTAATTTGATGACTGAATGATAAGGTTTCAATAAAATTATTGTATTAATTCTAAGTTCTAATGTTAGATGGAGTCTAGTCTACTACCGATCCAATGATTGTATTGAATAAGGGATTAGGTCCAAATAACATTTTCTCTTGAACAAAGAAGTTGATTCAAGAAGTGGTGACAATATATAACTCAACTGAAAAAATAGGTTTCTTTGTGGCATTATCCTCAAGTTTCAAACAAACTCCAAATGAGACGTGGTTCAAGCAAGTAAAAGAAGTACAATACATACCCTTAGCAATAAGACGAATTTTATCAAAAACGTCGGCCACAGTTAACAGAGTGCTTCTAAAAAAAAAAGTAATCAGAATGCTTGGGATTAATGTCAACTATTTAGGATCGATAACAATCATTCTCGAATGTTGTCGACGTTTGAATATAAATTAAATGAATTGAATGTGAATTTGATGATATTAATTGAATGTTAATTTAGATGTTAATTGGATGCTCTGGAAGTGCCTTCTTTAATTTGATTATTATACCAGTCCGAAGTGCTTTAAGGCCTCTTGACCACTATTATTAGTAATGTTATTTGGATTTAAAAATTTGATCTCGTTTACTAACTTGACGATGTGATTTCATTGAAATTATTTGGTGAAAAGTAAATTCTAATATTTCATGAAACTCACAATTAATTCAAGGATTATAACGAATCAAACTAAAAAATAATGTTAAAATTTTAAATTCTAATAGTACTACCCCATGAATTATATTGGTGGAGTCATATAAGGGATGAATGTGTTTAAGAAATGGAAAACAAAGCAAGAAAATAAAAGTACACATAAAAATGAAGCTCTATTATCATTTCTCTTTAATTCTCCTCAATACAATGTTAGACGAGTGACACATGTAAGATTTTAAATTTTAATGGACAAGATTTTTTTCTTGTGAGAAAATTTCTTATAATGGTTAACACTCCACCAACAACAAAATGAATAAGGAAATATTTTATCTATTGAAATTCAAAATCTTATACATGTCACTCATTTAACATCGAATTAAGAAGAATTAAAGAGAAAGTATAATGAAAGAGATCTAAATACAGTGTTAAATAAGTGATAAGTATAAGATTTTAAATTTCAACGACAAAATCTAGTGTCAAATGAAGTTTCTATGACATGTTTAATACTTGGGCCGCCAAGATCTTCGCTGCGCTGTTTAACCACATCCAGGTTGCTCGCGGACACCTCAAGTTGATTTTACCTCGACTCGAGTTCTCTCATTTTATAAAATAGGTTGAAAAGCATTTAAATTTTTATCTTACATACATTTTTAAAGATATTTTTGTAAAAATATTTAAAATCTTATTTAAATCTTTATGCTATCGCACCAGCCGCCCACTCCACTCACACATCACCATCATCTCACTTTCTCTTTCTCTTCCTGATAAAAGAGCATGGAGGAAGACATCCTAGCCTTCATGGCTAACCCACTGAAGTGCCCTATTTTCTTTACTCGGTCTGGTGCTATTTTTGTAGCATGATAGAGACAGGGATAAAGCTTGAATCTTATAGTATGGGATGGGGCCCTCTAAAGTAAACAACAATTAGCTGCATAATATGTTAGTATATATGATTTAAAATTAAATTTATTGTCATATTCATAATTTAAGGCTTTCGGCCCGTATTTATTTTCCATTTCGTGACTTTAAATATTTTTATTTTAATTAGTGGAATTCTTTAGAGAGAGTTATTTGTAATAACTACATATATAATTTTTTTTGGAAATGAGAAAATTTCATGATCTGTCCTCAGCGAGTAGAGACGCATTTATGTCGCTCAGACTCGTAACTCTAAGTAGAACCAAATAGATCTCTCAACTCATATACCAGTTCATTCAGGACTTTCGTTTCGCCGAAACTCAAGACTCACACTAGAGACTTAACTACATATATTATACCACTTCACTACCCATTAAAACATATTTTAGTCATTTACTACCATTATATCTATACTACTAATAAAATAATCTTAAGTGAAAAATTTTGGATTCTCTATTTTGTCCTTACAAATAATTTTAATTATCACATTATGTTTCCATAGTTAAATATTTAAATTACAATCACGTTCTTAGTATTTAAATCTCTAATTTATTCACTTAAATTTCTTTTACTTTTCTATTATCTTTGTATAAATATAAATATCTATAAAAAAAATTAATTGACTACGTTACTCTTAAAAAAATATATGCATCATTATAGTTTTCAATAAAGTGTTCAAAAACTTCATCAATAAATAATACTTTTTTCAAATATATGATTTACACAATTTACTTGACTGTACTTAATAATGTGAGAATATTTTGGTACACAATTGTTAGGCCAAACAAGATGGTACCATTATTAAGCCCTAGGTTTCTTATTGTTGGCGTAAATATCTTTTTTGTTTTTAAAGATTTATGCTTTTCTTTTTTAATATAATATTGTTAATTTGGAAGCAATGAATATTTTTATTGCAAATTTTATGATGATGATCCTATACAAGGTTGAGGAATTTAAACAAGAAAATATATTTTGTTTCATTCGTACCAAAATTTCTGATTTGCTACCAATGCACTTCACTCAATGTTCTAATTATTTATTTTGTGGCCTGCTATTGGCCGTTTGTTCTTTCAGATTCAGTGTAAACTTGTTGCATTTTACAAGATGGATGGAAGGGTTACATCCATTTAGGAAGAATGCTATAAACTTTGTTTCGTATGCGAAATTTATTAGTTTCATGTTATCAAAAGGTTTACGAAGTTCTCCATCTCTCGCAAAGGAGAAACATACACTACACAAGACTAATTAGATGACACCAATTTCTTTATTTAGATTACAATTGAAACTAAATGTTTCAACCTGTCTCTCTCTCCCTCTCTCCCCCCCCCCCCCCCCCCCCCCCCGGAAAAAAAAAAACAAAACCAAAAAGGGTAATTGAACCTCCAGTTATAATATCCCAGTGAGTATCCAATGATGGGTAATAATTCATTTTGAGCTATATTTGGTGTTACCATGGATCAATTGTGGATTCACACACATTCAAAAGATAACAAAGTTACTACTGAAAGTAATATGCATGCATTTGATAGTGGTACCAGCACATGATCGACTTGGATAAGCTCCTGCATCTGGTGAATATTGAATCACGGTTATTCTTATACCAATATTCAATTGATGTACTTAATAAGGAAATATTTATGTGGAAGCATTGAACTAGCCCTTGTAGACTACGTTTAAGGCTTTGGAGATTAAAACAGGGCTGAGGGTTGTTTTATGAGTAGTCCCCCTTTTTCTTGTACTTACACCTCCAAAGTTATACACCAGAAAGATGAATGGATACCACTGCATGCATATGTCAATTAAAGAAGTTTATTTTGAAATCTGTCTTCAAACTCATCTTCTCTTTTGATTAGTAAAATGCTCTCTATGTTTTTATCAATGAATGTTGAATTCTCTTATTGTAGTTTGCTATATTATTTAGAAAAACTATGACATGCTTTCTTGTCTAGCTCTAAATCTGGCAGGTTAATTGTAATATGTTTTTTAGCTATCGTGATTAATCTACTTGCCACGAAACTTGAACAAATATTTGGGATATTATTTTTTAAGTGACTTGGTGAGTTGGTGTGTACTTTATTGTTACCTAACACGGCCAATTAGGAGCGTATATTGAACAAGTAATTTGGAGTTGAGAGTAGTTTTGATTTGATTTGAATTTTTTGAATTAATCTATATCATGAAAGAATATAGCCTTTATTTATGTTTTTTTTTCGATGTCTAATGATGTAAATTGTGTAGACTTTTTCGATGAAAAAAATAAGAAAAATGAAAATTGTTAATTCCCTATTTTTATGTCCCCTAATGTGCTCTAAAGAGAAACTATATGTAAATTAGGTCCCAATAATATTGTTCTTTGATTTTTCATTCATAGGTATAAGGTAAAGTATATGTGCACGAGTATCGTGAGAAGTATCATGTTTTCTGCTCATTGGTATATAGAACTATATTTACTCATTTTCAAGGTTTGAAATTGATTCCTATGCATTGGGAATTGTGTTTGGCATGGAATCAGCTTGTGTTGGCCCAATTTTGTTCTTTAATAAAACCTCATAGCTATATGTGGGAATGAGTTCACTAAACTTGGACGGGTATATATTTTATCAGATCAAGACTCTAATCTATTGCGTTGTAATTTCATGAGAACTATAAAACCATTCAGTTATGCAAATTAAAAGTACTCAAATTTAAAAATAAAATATTTATTTTAAATTTGAAATACCAAAAATAAAAAAATGGAAAACATATATTGTTGTAGTATTAAAATCAATTAAAACATTTAAAACTTGATTGTTCCAATTGAAATTTCATGAACCAAGTTAAAACATGACTCATGAAGAGTATAAAACTTACAACTCTCAAATAAAAATTATACTTCAACCTAAGCTATGTGCAACGCACATGTATACCAATTAGTAGCTTTAAAAACATTATGACCACCAATCATTATATATACATATATAAGAGGCAAAAAATTAACGATACCTCTTACAAGGAATTTGATATGATATTTCTGGTAAGGAATATCTTTAAGTTTGATCTCTCAATCTTCCTGTTCTGCAAAACGAACAAACTGTCCAAGATCGAAGTGTTTCGATCGAAGACACTTCGATGCTTAAGTCAGTATTGAAATAGAAACGTTTGCCAGAAGACAAGGAGAGTTTAACGTCCCTTTTACCTTGGATTCTTCTGTTTTTTATAGATGGTCATCCTCTTAAGGTTTTCGTGATTTTTGATTCAAGGTGACACAACTTCCTTCAATTCAGTTTGTGAAGTTGCTAATATTTTTCCAATATTTTCTCCAATATCTTCAATTTCGCTGATTCGTTTATCTAATTGCCTAAGTTATAGGCAAATCTTTATCTTTCTGTCTATCATTTGAAACAACTCGGAGATATCGAATGCCGAGCACACTCGATATTTGCCAAACAGATTAAGCGACTTGGTTTGGCACAAATCGATCTCTTCAATCTCCTTAACGAACACTTTAATGGACTCGGCTTGGTACAAACTGAGCTCTTTCCTTGCTCAGCTGAACAGATTGATAAGCTCAATTATAAAGAGAACCGAACTCTTTCTTTCTTTGTCGAACCTGTCGATCAGCACGGCTCGGTTTATAAAGTTGTGTGGATGATTTCTTCGTCACGTGACTTGTCTTGTCAACCTCACATGAGTTTCATTTAATGTCATTACATGTGTAATGATGAGGGCTAACCCCTTCAATATATATATATATATATGTGTGTGTGTGTTATATCTTTTCTTTGTAAAGAGAACTCCCGATATTTTTCTGAGCATACTTTAATATATTTATGCATTTTGTGGACAACTTGGGTGGTGATCAATCGCAATAGAGAGATTCACGTTTATACCGTAGTTTCTCTAAAATTGTTGTATTTTAGAAAAAGACCGTTGAAATACTCTGTACAGAGTGAGCGTATATCTTCTTAAGACAGCCTTTTAGAGTGCTTCGATCCAGGCTATTCTATACTTATCTTGATATTAAATTCTCTATTATGCTTACTTAATGTATTTTCTTATTTATATGATATTAAAATCTTCTCGTGAAACATAAGTTCAAATAACTCTTTACCAATATTATAACTCAAATTATTTTCAACAATGTAAGAAAAGATACAGTTTTGTTGGTTTAGAGTAGCATTGATATTTTGTTTTTTTTATTGTTTTTGGATCTTACGTATATTTTATTTGGAATATCAGTACCGTAGAATCTATAACAGCAAACCTGTAAAGATTGGCGGTGCAGGTTCTGGACGTTTGGAGAAGGTGATGAATGCAGGGTTTGGGTAATTACAGAAAGTTCTACTTAATTTTAAATATGTTATATATATGTTTAAATCATAGAAGATGTAGGAACAAAATATAGTGTATAGTTGAAGTTACTAGTTTAAGAAATTTTGGAAACGAAATTCTTTTAAGAATGATAGATGGTGAGAACCCGAATTTTTACAAGTACCTAATTTAAGCATGAAAAAAAATTAAGATCAAGAGTTATGTGGAGAAAACATAATTGATACTAAACTTTTGTGGCAGATTTCTAATCAAAGAAACAAAGGGGATCAAACTGTAATTAATATTACATGTTGGTCGGCAATCATTCACGTGAATGATTAAAGCTTGTAAAAGAAAAAGAAAGAATAAAGAATATATAAAAGAAAGACAAAAGAAAGTAGTGCAGGTTGAATGAGTGCATAAGACGTCGATTTGGTGAAGAAAATTAATATAAAGTGGGAAAAAAATAATTGACTCTAATTTAGAAAAGTTTGCTTTGACGTGACTTGTCTTATTTTGAAGAAAAATGTTATGCTTATTTGAAAAATTTTATCAAATCTTTCGTTAATATTGAATATTAATAGGACCCACTTATATGTTAGTAAAAAATCATGTCACATCATTTGAGATAGAGATGATATCATTATTATATACGTCATCTAATTACCTATTGAATTTCTTTGTGGCAGATGTTGTTATTTATCAATGACACGACAATATGATAGTCTATCTTGTTGGTTATGAAACATATAATTTGTGTTGAATTTCAATTATCAGAAAATCTGGCGATATCATTTATGTGGGGGTTTAAATGAGCATGTTGCTAAAAATATTTGAGAAAATCTTGAATGTAGATACTAGCATTTTTATTGCGTTGAGTTTTGATAGTAGGGTCTATCAAAATAGTGTTAAAAAAATAATAAATAAATAGATAAAGCTTTTTTTTTTCTATGCAATATATATTTTAAATAATGTGGAGGTTAATAAATTCTGGTGAAGTTCCATGTCATTTTGAGAAGTTTGATAAATGTGGGATTGGTTGATATGTGCAAACTTTATGTTACAAATTAAAATTGATTTTCTTGTTGTTTTCAATAATGATGTATTTTTCTAGTCAAGATGAACATTTTCTTGAAATGTGAGTTTGGAAATTCTGAAAATGTGGGGGTAATACACCATCAATTTGTTTCAATTTATATGATGCGTTCATAAACTATATAGTTATGTGATGCTTATGAAATTGAATAATATATTAATACACAGCTGATCCAAGAGGTCTTATGAGATTGAGAACAACAAGGGTAGACCGCATTGTTAAAGGGCTAGCAAAAGTTAGTTCAAGATTCATCGAGGCAAATGAGATTGAA
This sequence comes from Ilex paraguariensis, assembly GCA_963454935.2. Taxonomy (NCBI): domain Eukaryota; kingdom Viridiplantae; phylum Streptophyta; class Magnoliopsida; order Aquifoliales; family Aquifoliaceae; genus Ilex; species Ilex paraguariensis. Next base: position 7,786 of record CAUOFW020001867.1, on the reverse strand, counting down.
GGCTATAACGCTGCGTTTGGTACGCAATAATGTTTTTTTGTATGAATGAAATGAGTTTGAGAATAAATTTGAGAATGAAATGAAATACGCATTACCATTCCAATGTTTGACAACTTTTTATGATTAAGTGCTGAAATAGAATGTTCATTTCATTCTTATGTTTGGATAAAACAATTTTTTCATTGGAACGGAAACAACTTTAACCAAAATATTCATAGTAACTAAAAATAATTAATAATAATTTTTTTATGATTGCGATTGCCTTTAAAAGTTATGTGTAAAAAAATTTATAATTAGAAAAAATAAGAATCCACTGAAAAAAATTAAACCCCTATAAATTTTAAAAAATTAGAAAACAAATTCCTTCAAAAATAGGTTCGTAAAAAGAAATCAAAATCAAAATAAAAAATATTCAAAATTTGTCATTCATTTCAAATTAACAACTATACTTCTTAAATTCTTAAATTAATAACAGTATACAGGAAAAAAAACAAGTTTAATAAAAACGGGAATTCTTAAATTCCATTCATTTCATGTCAATAGCAATGAAAGTAGAATTCTAAGAAACAAAATCATTCTTAAATATAAGTACAAAAAATTACACTCTTTGTCTACTTGCTCTCCACTCATCAAACATTTTGTTTGCTAAATTCAATCTAAATGTTGACCACTAGTTGGATGTTTCAACTGTAGTAATATGATCATCATGTGCATCATTTTTCACCATGAGATCTGCTGCATCTACCTCCGCCTCTAAATGCTTGATTTTGGTCCACAATACAAATAATGCAATCAATTTCTTCTTCTTTATTGTTTTTCTTCTTGCTAAACTTAAACGAGTCATAACTGTCACAAAAATTACAAAGAAAAAAATCAGTATTTGGGATATCACAAACAAAAAGGACTCAAAACAGCAAATGTACCACTAACTTTTTAGCAGAGTTCTATAGAAAAAAAGTGAGCAAAAAGGAGAGTTGTTCACTAAGATTAGATTTGTAATTGCTGAAATTCGAAGAGCTCAATGTTGGAAGACTAACCTTTGAGAATTTGAGGCCTTTCTTTGTAAAGGTTGTCAACTGGTCAAAGAGGTTGATTGGAAATGGTGAGAATTTTGACTTTTGGAGAGAATTCTGAATTCTGTTGGCTTGGTGCATGTGGATTGATTTGTTTAATATACTAGAATTCCATGGAACCAGTGTGAGTTTTGCTTTGTGAGTTTAAAGTTACAAGAATATTTACCAACATATTTATGAAATGAAATTTCTGTATTTCTTAATTGAGAACCGATATATAAACATAAGAGCTGTGATGCTTAACGTGCTATGAACTTCGTAGACTAATCATCATATGTAAGTTAGTAGACATGGGAGACGTATTGAAGCAGTAATACAAAAGGAACTAAACAGAGTACTGCAAGTAATTCGAAAGGTAGATTGATATAGATTTCATAAGCAGTAGTACAAAATGAGTGATGTAGTGAGTGACTCAAGACACATGCCATCAGACTCTAGAAACAAGACTCATAAGAGGAACGACTCGAACACTTAAAACACACACCTCCCTCACAGACACCTCCACTAGCAGTTTTAAGAAAAAGATATTATTCACAGCACTCTCATTTTGCTCAGCCAATTTTGCTCTGTTTTGACTGCCTTATTTTTCGAAAGATTTGAGGTGATCGAATAAAGTTGAGTTGCGTGCATTCCAAATTGTAATTTTCTGAATTAATAATACCCAAATGGAGTAAAATTTCTTCTTAACTTGTGTTTTATGAATGAGTTCATTTTTCCAAGATGTTGATTCTTATAAACCCCCCCCCCCCCCCCTTTCTCTCTTTTTCTTGGCACAGCTACAATGGGCTGCTCCAGGAGAATATCTAGATAATGAAATCCGTCATAAGTACCTGCTATAATTCATCACCTTCCTCTCTATCTTTGTCTAGCTACAAACCTATCCCTCGAAAAAACAATGGGCAAGTTTAATGGCAGCAGTGCAGCACCAACCTGATGAATACCCTTTGTTAGCAAAATAACTACAACAGATTAGAAGGTTTTGATTGTGTATTCACTCTCCTTAAAGAAATTATGCCTCCCCTATGTTGCTGCTGGATTTGTGGCAAATTCCTCTAGGATTAACAAAGTCAAATAGAATTTTAGATAATAAATTCTAAAATCCTCCCAAGAACAGAATAGAGAAATGTTTTTTTATATATTTTTATTGAAGGATTTTTACAGGTATTTATAATACCTTAGAGATGGAAAAGAAGAGACACAACTCGGGCCAAGAGACATGTAGCAGTTAATTAACTGCTTAATTAATAAAAAATATTAATTATTTATAGGCTTCAAGCTGTAACGCCCCCAAAGCCACCTTGGACGACATCAATATCTAAACCATTCACATCATGAGAACAAGTAAATAAATTCATCATGAAAGAACATTTCATGCATCAAATCTAGCATTTACAATATCATCCCAAAAGAATAGGCCAACTATGGTCATTACATCCAAAAGAATAGACCAAACCATGACCATTACATCCCAAAAGAATCAACTATTTTCTCGCAGTGGAATAAACAAAATATATCTATTAATGTGCCAAAATATATCCCCTAATTTAAACTATGGAGAGATCAACTCTAAACATTCTCCAGCCACCTACTCGTCAACTCTGAGCTCTTCATCTAAATCGATATCTGAGAATGAATAATATTGTAGGGGGTGAGCACTAAGCTCCATAGCAACATCCCTCCAAACTTAAACAAGGTTTAGAAAATATATAAAAACAATCGGTCTCATTTCGCAAATATCATACATAACATTTGAAATAAAACAGAGACATTTCAATGGGTCTCAAGTTTACACAATAGCAATAATTAAATGCAGAGATAAACCAATTCCCAAGAAATAAACCATTTTAACATTGCACCAAAATCCACTGTTTGTAACGTTACCCATAATGTAAATCAACCACAACTTATGTTTATGAATTTGTATTTGTATCTCAGGTATGATGTATGACATTGCATGAATCGACACATTGAGAATATCTTAGCCCACACTCACACACCCAATTCTCGCAAGGATCTCCAACTTTTAGGAAGAGCATATACCAACCCAATGGCAGTGACGAATCCAATCCAGGAGTAGTATACTAACCCTTAGCCACGGTACCCGTGAGCAAATAGTGGTTTCGTCCTTACAAGGCACCAACCCCACTACGAATGGTAGAAAAAATTCAAACCCACACGGAGTAAAAAACGCATCTACCCACTCTATGATACCCGGTCAACGACCACTCATGATCATCCCAACATCCTCAAGAGATACAATCCCCAACAAATTTGTCACATAACAATTTAATTCCAAAATTCTCAAATTTTCATGTAGTATTACTATAAAGTAATCGAAGAAAAATAAGCAAGAGATCATCAACCATAACATTTTATTGTTCAATATAAAGGACTAGAGTTTTTAAATCAAAAACAAAGGAAGAATCAAGAAGAAAAATCATTTCTTTTGAAAACTAGGGTTTTATACTAAGAAAAGAGATTTCATGGTTATCTACTCTAACTTTGTTAAAAACATGGTAATTTTTGAAAGAATATCAAGAATCAAGGTTTGCCGTGCATATATATAAGCTTTAGAGTTAAAACATGTATATATATAAGCCATAGCATCAATGGACTAGAATGGAAGAAAACCCCTACCTTGGTGTTCTTGAAAAATTAGGGCTTTGATCCAATCCAATGTGCAAATCCCTTTTGATCTTGTATTTTTCCCTCTCTTTCTTCCTTTCTAAGGTTTCCTAGAGCAAGAAGTGTTGGAATGGGGCTAAATGGGATGTCCTTATGTTTTTATAGTGGAAGGAAAGCCGGCTGTTCGCGACTTAAAAATTTTCTAGAATTTACGGGTGTACCGGTACGCGTACCGGTATGCGGAGGCTTCTAGAGTTTGATATACTGGTACGCGTATCGGTACGCTTTGCCGAAAATCCCCAGATTCTACCTATTTCCTCTATTTTCATTTCTAATCCATTCCAAACCCTTCCAACTCCAACTCAAACTTTTACAACATACTTTTGTACATCAAACCTAGTTGGTACAAGTTCTATTACAATGATTTCATATATTTATATATATATATATATATATATATATATATATATATATATATATATATGTATAATGATAAAAGTGTGGGGTTTACAATCCACCCCCTTGAAGAGTTTCGTCCTCGAAACTTACATCAAGTCGCGAACAAATGAGGGTAATTCTCCTACATCTCCAGATCCGGTTCCCAAGTAGCTTCCTCCACCCCATGATGTTGCCACAAGACCTTCACCAGTTGGATGATTTTGTTGCGAAACATCTTCTCCTTGGTGTCGAGAATCTTCACCGATTGTTCTTCATATGTTGCTCCATCTTGAATCTCAATATCTTCTAAACCCACAACATGTGTTGTATCTAATTGACATTTTCTCAACATTGACACGTGGAATACATCATGTACCCCTGACAGCTGAGCGGGTAACCGAAGTTGATACATCACTTTGCCCACCACTTTGATCACTTCGAATGGTCCGATATATCTTGGAACTAATTTTCCTTTCTTGCCAAATCTCAACACTCCCTTCTTGGGTGACTTCTTGAGGAACACATAGTCCCCTTCTTGGAATTCCAATGGTCTTCGTCTTCTATCCGCATAGCTTTTCTGTCTACTTTGTGCCGTGCGTAATCTCTCCCGGATGAGTTGAATTTTCTCCATAGTCTTTCGAACAATTTCTGGCCCAAACAAGTTACTCTCTCTAACTTCTAACCAACAAGTTGGGGACCTACATGGCCTCCCATACAATGCCTCATAAGGTGTCATGCCAATGTTAGATTGAAAACTGTTGTTGTATGCGAATTCCACCAACGGCAAATGATTGCTCCAACTCCCCTTGAAGTCTAACACGCAAGCTCGTAACATGTCCTCCAAAATCTAGATTACCCTTTCAGATTGGCCATCTGTTTGGGGATGAAAGGCGGTACTAAAGTGTAACTCTGTCCCCATAGCTCGTTGTAGACTTTGCCAGAATTGTGCCACAAATCTAAAATCACGATCCGACACGATAGAGAGTGGAACTCCATGTAATCTAACAATCTCGCAAATGTAGAGCTTGCTCAAGGTCTCTAATGTATTCGTGGCTTTCATACTCAAGAAATGAGCGAACTTGGTGAGTCGATCTACAATGACCCAAACTGCATTATGTCCTTGTGACGTCCGTGGTAACTCAGACACGAAATCCATGGTGATGTGATTCCACTTTCACTCTGGAATAGACAAGGACTATAATAATCCTCCGGGCTTTTGATGCTCGATCTTCACTTGCTGACACACTGCACACTTTGAAACGTACTTAGCTACGTCTTGTTTCATCCCTTTCACCAATATTGACGCTTCATGTCTCTATACATCTTGGTACTACCCGGATGTATGAAAAATTTGGAACGATGACACTCACCTAACACTTCTTCCCATACTTGATCATTGTTCGGTGCACATAGTCTTCCACGAAACTGTAACTCATCATTATGTATCTCCCAGTTCTCAATCATTTCATTCCTCTCTAATTTACCCCCTGATATCTTTCAACTCTGTATCTAATCATTGCAGCTCTACAATCTTTTGTCAGAGAATTGGTTAAGCTACAAGATTGAATAAGCATGGTCGAGCCTCCTGCTGATCTACCCGTTGATCAAATCCCTCCAAAGCCTCAATCATCTTCCACTTATGAACCGCAAGAACATTGATTTCACCCCGAGACTTTCTGCTTAGTGCATTTGCTACTACATTCGTCTTCCCTGGGTGGTAGTTGATTGTGAAATCATAATCTTCTAGATACTCAATCCACCTTCTTTGCCGAAGATTCAAGTCTTTTTGAGTGAAAATATACTTGAGGCTCTTATAATCAGAAAACACTTGAAACCTTTCCCCACACAAGTAACACCTCCACAACTTAAGCGTGAAAACCACAACGACAAGCTCCAAGTCGTGAGTGGGATAATTCTGCTTATGGATTTTTAGTTGTCTCGAGCCATAAGCAACTACCTTACCTCCTTGCATGAGCACACATCCCAAGTCTTGTAACGAAGCATCGGTATAAATATTGTATCCTTCCACACTACTCGAAATAATGAGTACAGGAGTTGTTGTCAACCTTTCCTTCAAGGTGCGAAAGGCTAGATCACACTCCTTAGTCCATAAGAATCTTTCTCCCTTCTTCGTAAGGTGAGTCATTGGCATTGCAAGATTTGAGAACTCTTCCATAAACCTCCGATAGTAGCTTGCTAATCCCAAAAAACTATGTACTTCGGTCACATTCTTCGGTGGTTCCCATTTCATCAGGACTTCAATCTTTGCGGGGTCAACTGCTATACCCTATTCAAACACAACATGACCAAGGAATTTTACTTCCTTCATCCAGAACTCGCATTTACTCATCTTAGCACATAGCTTATGCTCTCTCAAGGTCTATAGCACAATTGAGAGATGACGTTCATGTTCTCCTTGTGTCCGTGAATAAATCAATATGTCATCAATGAACACAATAACAAACTGATCTAGATACAGCCGGAATACCCTGTGCATCAAATCCATGAAGGCTACAGGAGCATTAGTTAGTTCGAATGACATTATCGATCGTATATTCGAAATGACCATACCGAGTACGAAAAGTTGTCTTAAGAATATCATCCTCCTTGATACGCAGTTGATGGTACCCTGTGCGAAGATCAATCTTGGAGTAGTACTTAGAACCACTCAGCTGATCAAATAAATCATCAATTTGTGGCAATGTGTATTTATTCTTCACTGTTACCCGATTCAACCTTCGGTAGTATGTGCATAGCCGAAGTGTTTCGTCATGCTTCTTCACAAAAAGGACCCGGGCTCCCCAAGGTGAAGTGCTTAAGCGGATAAACCCAATGGTCAATAGATGGTCTAACTGCTTCCTTAGCTCCTTTAACTGCAAAGGTGTCATCCGATAAGGAGCAATGGATATGAGTTCCGTTCCTGGATAGAGATCAATCTTAAACTTAATTTCTCTTTGTGAGGGTAACCCGGGTAGTTCATCTGAGAAGACATTTGGAAAATTCGATACTATCAACACCACGTCCGCATAGAGTTTATCCCGATCATCTCCAATTAAGCTGGCCAAGAAACTCAAATTGCTTCCTGCCTTAGTTTTCAAAAATCTATTTCCCGTTGTGGGAAATGGATGGAGAGAATTTTGATCATTAACAAAGCTAAAAACTACCCCTCCTGGTGATTGAAATGAAATTCGCTTGCAAAAATAATTCATTACCGCCCGAAAAGTAGACAACAAGTTCATCCCAAATATGATGTCATACCCTTTCATGTCTAATGCAACCAAATCTACAATTAACTCTTGCTCCCCAATTCGAATCACACAACCTCTACACACCATTTTAGTATCTAACCGTTCTCCTATAGGCATATCAATACCCAAGGCGTGTTCTAACTTCTTAAATTTCAATCCCAAATTAAGGGCATATGTAGTGTGTATGAATGAATGAGTAGCACCGGGATCAAATAAAATTCGGGCCTAAGAATTATAAAGAAGCATGATACCTTCCACAACTACATGGAAAATATCTTCATCGGTTGGGTCAAAGCAAACACCCTTCCCTGGTTGGCGCCGCCTAGGACTGGAGCTCCTAACTGTCTCTGCTGTGGTGGCTTCGGTAGTGGTGGCGTGTGGATTCACTTGTCCTGTTGCTTG
>CAUOFW020001866.1:0-66738 GCA_963454935.2 Ilex paraguariensis | reverse complement strand
GATTTGTGTGGGTTGTATATGGGCCAGGATATTTTCAATAGTATTCATGCAAGATCTTACTTCAGACCAGAGATACAAATACAGTGGTGGGTTATTGTTCATTGTACTAGAAATAGTTTCTACAAGAATTTTGGGAAGTATGAGATTCTGCAAGAACTTGAGAGAAACAGTTTATGGTGGAATGGATATTAGTCATATATTGGTTTCACTTATGAATTAAATTACTGTTGTTGCTTAAACTTGAGATATGTTTAAATGTCCATGTTTATTTCAAAAATTAATATATGATATTTGCGAAATGAGACCGACTTACTTTACATGTTTTCTAAATCTTGTTCGAGTTTGGGAGGAATGTTGCTACAGAGCTTAGTGCTCACCCCCTACAAACAATATATTTACAGATTACGTGTTAGAGGAGGAGCTCGAAGTCGATGAACAGGTGCATTTGGAAGCTCCGCCAGACGGGCACGTAGTGCCCGATGTGGATACTTAGGGCTATACTCTCCTAGGTGCTAGACTAGGAAATTCCTTTTGAGACTCGGTGCAGTCTAATATTTTTTGTTATTCCGCTGCAAGTTAAATTTGATTCTTTTGGATGTAATTGTCATGGTTGGGCATATTCTTTTGGGATGATGTTGTAAATATTAGATATGATGAATAAATTTTTATTTATTGATGGATTATATTAGTTGTTGTCATGATGTTAATAGTTTTAAATTGTAATGCCGTCCAAGGTGGGTTTTGGGACGTTACAAATCTTGGTATCAGAGCTTAGGAATTAGATCTTACATGGGAGCTGTAGGTTGTGGACTATCACTGGAGTATTAGGTTTGGTTGAAGAAACTCTAGGGTTGAATTTGTTTGAATTTAAATGTTTATAAGATATGTGTGATTTGTTGCAGAGTTATCTTAGAGATTAAATTATTTGTTAGAATTAATGGATTAGTTAGCTTTGAGGAGTTGACAAAAATTTTGGAATGAATATTCTAGTTTTATATCATGTCGTTTTGGACTATTCTAAGAGACGGATAATAATTTGGCTTTTGGTTTGTAAATGATGGTAGGTATGGATCTTTATGCAAGTCGTATTATCTATATTGGAGATGGGTATGAGATAGGATTTGTGACAAAAGACACCCAAACTCTAGTAGGACATGTGTAGAAAAACCATCAGTCAAGTCGACTCTCTTTCACCAATTTGATCATAACTCTTTGTTGAAAAGTCCAAATGGTGCACTATCTTTTTTGTAAGGATCCTAACTCATATATCTTTCCAACCATATAGGTCATACATACTAGAAATACCTGAGTTAAATCAGTTTATTCTTCAAAGTTGATCAAAAATCTGCGTTGTGGTATTCCTTGGATAGCAAATTGTTGTGCTTTTCTTCTTAGACTCTGAAGGACTTATCTTTAAGTGAGCTTCCACACTATATAGGCTTTGATTTAAAGACACCTCCATAGTGATTGAAGTGGTTTGATGGATAACAAGATAAAATTTGACTATTATTTGGTGTCTTATCGACTCTAAGTATCATATTCTATTATTTGTGTTGCTTATCTTTTGGAAGTCAAGGAGATGTGATAACCCAATTTGGATGTCTGGAGGTAAGGACAAATTAGATATATTTTTTTAAGATGGACTATGCTTTGAATAATAAGGTTATGGAAAGTTATGTGTGACACTCAAAATTTATAGAAATTAGAAGGGATATGGTGAAGTAACCTCAAATGGGAACCTATTTTGGATTAATGATTGGAGTTGTGGTTATAGGACTTGAATGAATAGGTGATTGTTTTATAACTACGTACTTGAAGTTCCCAATATTAATTTTAAAATATTACGGAGTATTGATTAAATTTATTTTTGAAGTATTAGTGGTTTATAAGAGTCATCAATAGGATACTCATTGAGAATGATATACTTAGGGAACCTTACTTCGTGGTGAGCTTAGTTGACTACACTTAGACTCTCTAAAGTATTAACAATCAAGATTCTCTTGGTGGAGTGTGGAGTTAATAGTTGATTTATATTTACAATTTTGATTGGAAATTTGAGGTCGAGTTATGGAAACGAATTTATAGATATGTAAAAAGGAAATCTAGAAGGCCTGACTAAATTATAGTAGTTACATTTGACCCTACATATTGTAGGATTAAAGACTATAGTGGTTTAAAAAGATCGAGTTTAGATATATCAAATAAGTATTAAAATACGAATAATATCCAAAGTTTGATATAATCCTCTATGGTTCCGTGAAATCTTTTAATGTTATTGGGTCGTGTTGGAGGAATAAGAAGTTCTTTCTCTTGTCTCTTTCAGTACTTTGTTAAGATAGGTATGATTAGTTATACTTGAGGATTGTTAGTATGAGTATGAAAGATTTGAACTTTAGGGTTAGTGATGATAATTGGAAAGATGTAATTTGAAGAATCAATGATGATACCTATGAAGATTGACTTTGACATGGATGTAGAAACCTTGTGTAATTTTTGGGATAAATGACTATGGATATCCTAGTAACTAGCAGATTGTTAATATCTTGGGGATTACTAATAATGATTAAGACTATGATGACTAATGTGAGTAAATTGAGGAACATTGGTTAATCATTGGGATTCTAGTTTTTAGTTTTAATTATATCACCAGAAATTTGGTAGTAGTTAATTGAGAGAAATTTTGGGATATTGTTGGATATATATTGTACTGGATTGTGCATAGGGATTCGAAAGTACAAGTATTGGAAAAAGAATTGTGATGTTAATGAAAGCCACTATGACTTGATTTCATAGTTATTAACTCTAGCATAAAGTTAGGTTGAGAATGAATACTTGGGAGATAGAAAATAATTGGCCTTAATTGAGTTGGTGAACACGTAGAGATAGTAAGATTGATCTAAAAGCATGAACCCGGATACAAATGAGTTATGAAGGAGATTGGAAGGCTTATTGATTTGAGCTCTAAATTGGGGACTAAGAGCATATATCTTGGAGATATAACTTGACACTTATCCTACTTATAGTAGTTAGTTAATTACTAAAATTTCCTTTTAATGGATTAGATGGATAGTGAGTGTACACATTTTAGAAGCTATAATTGGAGGATAAATGTGGTTAGGTTTCAATTGTCCACTTTGGTGGAACTTGACATATCTTATCAAAACTTTCAAACCTATGAGAATTCTTATCTTGGGGCTAGTGATGATTTGTGAGATTGATGGATGTTAATTTATATCAGAGTGCGCAGCGAGCCATGGGATTAGATTGAATATTAGTGGAATTAACCATTAGTTATCTTACAGTGGGGAATGTAGAGAGTATAAGCTTAAAGAGTGAGATTCAATTTCTTGAAAAACTTGGTGTATAGTTTGATGATTATAATTGTTGGGAATCTTGTGAGGTCCACCGAACTACCAAAATTGATAAGTGTCCATATGATGTGAAGTATTATTACATTTTAAATATTGTGAGTTTCTCTAGTCTAATGAGAAACAAAGTCATTAAGAATGATACATCTATTTAAGGAATCATTGTAGATCTTGTCGAATTGACATTACTAAGTTTTGGATTATGACGTAATTTGGGGTATAGGAATGATGAGTAATCCCATTAGTGAAATTGAATTTGGTTGTAGTGAAATGCTTATACATAAGCTATATGTAAAAAGTAAACATGAGATTTGTAAAATGATTGGTACATTCAAAAGAGAAGTGATATCCGATGAATAGGAAATAAGTTAAAGATCTAGAAATTATGCACGATATGAAATTAATTTAGACAATCACATGGAATTATTGAGTATAAAGAATAATCGAAAGTAGTGAATGAAGGTAAACTTGGGGACTTCACCAACGGTAGTGACGATATGAGTTGGAAGTATGGATTTAAAAATTAGAATATGATGTTCTACCTTAATCTTGGCTTTGAGGTTTAAAGGATGAATAGAAGTGGAGACATCATATCCAAATGAGAATTAGACAGACTAACTCGACGATTAAGTTTCGAGAATGAAACTTTCTTTAAGGGGGTGAATTGTAAAGTCCCACATTCGTAATATCAAATATAGCAACATAATTATGTTTTTGAAATGCTAATATACATAATGGAGTATGCATGAACTAAGTAGATTGTAAGAGTAGAGGTAAAAATGTAATAGTGTAGAATTGGATAAATATTTAGTTCAAACTTAGTTTTGACTTGTAAATATATGAAACTGTTTGCAATAGAACTTATACCAACTATGTTTGATGTACAAATATATGTTGTATAAGTTTGAGTTGGTTTTGAAAGGGTTTAGAATGGGTTTGAAATGAAAAATAGAGGAAATAAGCAAATCTGGACAGGACCTACCAGTAGTACGTTGTCCAGTGGATCCAAATTACTAGTAGTCAATAGGTAGTAAATTTTCAGTAGATTCGAACTACCAATAGTCAATAGGTAGTAAGTTGCTAGTAGACCCGAACTACCGGTAAATCGTTAAAAAAATCGAGATTTTTATGTTTTAAAACCCCATTTTCTCCCATTCTTTCACCCCACTATCACCCCCAAACCTCTTAGAACCCTAATAGAAAGACTTAGAGAGGAAGAGAGAAAGGGAAAACAAGAGTTTTAAGGGTGATTCAAGATCAAATCTTCTTATCCTTCACACCAAAGCCAAGGAGGAAGGTAGGGGTTTTTTCATTCTTGTTCATTGAAACTAGGGCTTGTATATATGTATTCTTTGACTCTAAATCTTATATATATGGTATGAAATCATCATTCCTTGGTCTTCTTGCAATTGTTATTATGTTTTAAACAAAGTTATGGTTGAATACCCATGAAATCTCCTTTTTCTTGATTTAAAACCCTAATTTTTTGGGAAATATGGGTTTCTCCCTCTACTTTCACTTAAATTTAGTTTCGAAAATTTTAGTGTTTTGTGTTGAGTATCAAAATGATATTGATGATGACTTCTTGCATTTTCTTCAATTGTTCTATTGAAATACTACATGTGAAATTGGAAATTTATGGAATTGTTTGTTATTTGAGTAAATTATTGGTATTGTATCTCTTGTGTGGTTGTTGGATAAACATGGGCAATTATTGACCGGGTATCGTGGAGTGTGTAGACACCTTCTTACTCCGTGCGGGTTTGAACTGTTCCTACCACTCGTAGTGGGGTTAGTGCCTTGCGGGGACTAAACCATTCGCTCACAGGGTATCGTGGAAAAAGGGTTAGTATAATACTCCTGGGTTGGATACGTCCCTGTCATGGTGTTGGTATACGCCCTTCCTAAAGGTTGGATATCTTTGCAAGGATTTGTGTGGGTTGTACATGGGCCAGGATATTTTTAAATGGTATTCATACGAGATCTTACTTTAGACCAGAGATACGAATATAGTGGTGGGTTATTGTTCATTGTACTAGAAATAGTTTCTACAAGAATTTTGGGAAGTATGAGATTCCGCAAGAACTTGGGAGAAACAGTTTATGGTGGAATGGATTATTAGTCATATATTGGTTTCACTTATGCATTAAATTACTGTTGTTGCTTAAACTTGAGATATGTTTAAATGTCCATGTTTATTTCAAAAATTAATATATGATATTTGCGAAATGAGACCGACTTACTTTACATGTTTTCTAAATCTTGTTCGAGTTTGGGAGGAATGTTGCTACAGAGCTTAGTGCTCACCCCCTACAAACAATATATTTACAGATTACGTGTTAGAGGAGGAGCTCGAAGTCGATGAACAGGTGCATTTGGAAGCTCCGCCAGACGGGCACGTAGTGCCCGATGTGGATACTTAGGGCTATACTCTCCTAGGTGCTAGACTAGGAAATTCCTTTTGAGACTCGGTGCAGTCTAATATTTTTGTTATTCCGCAACAAGTTAAATTTGATTCTTTTGGATGTAATTGCCATGGTTGGGCATATTTTTTTGGGATGATGTTGTAAATATTAGATATGGATGAATGGATTTTTATTTATTGATGGATTATATTAGTTGTTGTCATGATGTGAATGATTTTAAATTGTAATGTCATCCAAGGTGGGTTTTGGGGCGTTATAGGTTGATGATGCACTGATGACATACTTTCAGGCACAGCACCGAAGGTACGTATATCACTGTATCATGCATGAAGCATATAATACATAAATATATAAATATATCAAACATCATCATTTCCAGAATTTAATCAGTATTATACATATGTTTAACTCTCACTCAAGGATATACAGAACTACTCACGCTCCATTACTACAAACAAGCAAGGTGTGTAGGTAGTTTTCATTGTGACTAAAATTAAAATACATAATCTAAACTGTCTTTCACAAGGAACAATTGAAACACAATCACCTTTATTATCAGTTATGACAAAAAGGTGATGACAGTTCTACTATCCGAATAGAAAGATACAACAGAAATGTAGAAGTACAAAGTTTGGACTGAAGTGCATCACGGACCGGATCGTTTTTGCAACTTCTCTTTTTCTCTTTCTCTTTTCTCTTTTTCTTTTCTCTTTTCTCTCTTGGTTTTCTCTTGGTTCTCTCTTGGTTCCGGCCTACTGAAGAATGAAGAAGGGGCATGGCTATTTATAGAGGAAAGGAAGCAGGAGCTGGCAGATCAAGTTCAGCTGTCAAGAGTGACCATCCAGACGCCACCACCACCGTCCGGACGGTGGAGCTTTGCTGGAATTTCCCACTTGCTTTGTATGTTGACTCCTCTTGTGTCAAAATTACACTTTGGCCTTTGTTCTTTTATGCTTTTATACATTGCTCCTTACATTGTGCAGTAATTCTGCATTGAACCTGAAACTTTTTAAACATAACATACATCAAACCCTAATTACGCACAAACCCTACTTATCTCTAATTAATAGTTTTTAGTTATTCTATCACACTAATTTGACTTTATTAACTATTCTAATTTATTTATTGATTAAGGTTAATCACACTCCCCAACTTAAACTTTACTAGTCTCTAGTAAATTTAAAAACTATTAACACAATATAATACAAACAGAGGTAAAATCATTTTCATAGATTTTTTTACGATTGCATGTAGCATATACAATAAGCCTTTAAACCCCTAGGTGATTCCTAGTGGACGAGTTTTATCTCGTGAAGGTTTTCAGTGAAGCTATCTACAAACTTCAGTAATTAGGAATTTAATAATTCATATTTTTCACAAGTAAAATTAAATTGATATTCCATTTCTCTTGTCAAGATATTTCTTTCTCTTATCACTATAAGAGTAACACACGTTAGTTGTAATATTATTTATATATTTTTATCAAAACTTGTGTGTGTGTGTGTAATGATTTCTTTATTTTCAAAAATCACTAAGAAAGGTTAACATCTTTCATAGTAGTTTTAATGTCAGTCCTTTCCAGAAAAACACTCAACAAAAAGAACACACCTATTGATGATGCACAAAAATGGTTTTGCACACCACCTGTCAAGTATAGATAATAAATGCGATGAAATCAACGAAAAAATTAGAGAAGACACAATTTATAGTGGTTCGGTCAATTCGACCTACGTCCACTCTTCAATGGCTTCAGTTTCCGGGTATTTTATTGATTCAAAGGTATGGAGAATGGAGATACAAGCTTTGAGAGAGAGAATGGAGAATCAAAGAAAATGGTAATCTCCGGTAGTCGGTTCGTCTTCTGTATGACTCTGGTGGGATCTCCCTCTCCTCTCCCAGATTAGAGCCATTTTATAGTAGCTAAGAGATCATTCTTGTGGAGATCATGACATATCCTCAAGGCTTCTTTATCGCAGCTTAGAGATTATCTTTGGTGGAGATCGCGACTTATCCTCCACGGAAAGAAGAGGTTGGGGAGCTCTTCATGAAACGTGGTCAATGATTGGACCGTTTTCTTCCTTCGGTGGTGCAGATAAACTTCCCGTGCTCTCCTCTTGGTGACGTGCTAAGCAAGAAGTCTAACCGGCCTTGGGCTCCTTTGGCGGTGCAGATAAACTTCCCGTGCTTTCCTCTTGGTGACGTGCTAAGCAAGAAGTCTAACCGGCCTTGGGCTCCTTTGGCGGTGCAGATAAACTTCTCGTGCTCTCCTCTTGGTGACGTGCTAAGCAAGAAGTCTAGCCAGCCTTGGGCTGTCTTGGACTTGGTGGATTCACAATGAGGTTGGGCTCCTCAACCGGGGTTGGGCTTTAATACATAAATTGGACTACTTGGGCTTAACCCATCATTTGCCCCCCGATGCCCCATGTCCAAGGAGACTTGGAGAATGAGGCATTGATTACATTTTTTTTTTTTTTTAAAACTTCAAATCTTTCCCATTTTATTTTGAAAAGGGAGTGGTGGAGGTTGAAGAAAGGGAGACGGCTGGGCGGCGCAGGCGTGCTGGGCGCGCAGCTGGGCAGCGCAGGCAGGCGCGCTGGTCAGCGCAGCGCAGGCTGCGCAGGCGCGCTGGGCAGCGCAGGCTGCGCAAGCGCGCTGGTCAGCGCAGCGCAGGCGCGCTGGGCAGCGCAGGCTGCGCAGGAGCGCTGGGCTGGGCAGGCAGCGCAGGCGCGCTGGCAGGCGCGCAGCGCAGGCAGGCGCGCAGCTGGGCAGCGCAGGCTGCGCAGCATAGGCGCAGCTGGGCAGCGCGCGCGCGCTGGGGGCTTAGGCGCTGGGGGCCTGGGCAGCTGCCTAGGCTCTGCTCCTCGCATCCTGGACAGCCCAGGCGCGCTGGGCAGCTGCCTGGGCGCTGGCCTTGCTGTCCTGGACAGCCCAGGTGCGCTGGGCAGCAGCCTAGCTGCTGCTTCTGCTGTCCCGGATAGCTTCAGATCTGCTGCGCTGGGCGGCTTTGGAACGCTGGGCAGCAGCATTTTTTCATCAAGGGGCGCTGAAAATCAGTCCAAGGTTCGTCAGGGAGAGCTAGGCAGTGGCCTGGGAGCATGGGCTGATCCGATTCCCACTCGAGGTGTTGATTTGGGCGTCTTAGGTGCTGATTTTTACGCCGAAAATTCTGCTTTGCGCAATTTTGAAGGGTCAGACACCCTTCAAGCTACTGGGCAACTTTGTTTTGACGAGCAACAACAGTCAGGCACACTTCTAGGCATTGGGCTAGACATTGCAAGTAGTAAGGAACCTTTGGGTGCTGCTCTTGATGATCAAGCCCTTCTCCAGGTGTTGGGCGCCTTGGGTGAGCCTGAGGCTGCCTCGGGAGAACCTACTTGTGATGACAAAAATAATGTTATTCCAAACATTAAAATATCTCACATAATTACCTGGAGAGAGAGAGAAGTAGGCTGCTTGCGCGAGAGCAAAGACAGAGTTGGAGAACTGCTCGTGAGAGAGCTACACTTTTTGAGACCTAGCTTTTGGCGACCCATGAGGGAGTCTTTAAGCTTGTGGTATAAGCTTCCTGTTTGAGAACAGTGCAGAGGCCAAGCTTTTTTGGTGACCCGTGAGAGAGCCGCTAAGTTGGAGATAGGCTGCCTGTTTGAGAACAGCGCAGAGGCCAAGTTTTTTGGCGACCCGTGAGAGAGCCGCTAAACTGGAGATAGGCTGCCTGTTTGAGAACAGTGCAGAGGCCAAGTTTTTGGGTGATCCGTGAGAGAACCGCTAAACTGGAGATAGGCTGCCTGTTTGAGAACAGCGCAGAGGCTAAGTTTTTTTTTTTTTTTTGGCGATCCATGAAAGAACCGCTAAACTGGAGATAGGCTGCCTGTTTGAGAACAGTGCAGAGGCCAAGTTTTTTGGCGACCCGTGAGAGAGCCGCTAAACTGGAGATAGACTGTATGTTTAAGAACAGTGTAGAGGCAGGTCAAGTTTCTGGTGATCTGTGAGATGATTCACCTTGCCTAAACTTGTTGATTTCCTCAGCATTCATATATCTTTGAGCTTTTGTGAATAGTTCTGGCATGCTCTTCGGTGGGCGCTTCAGAACTGAGAAAAGGAAACTTGATGAACGGAGGCCACCCAAGAAGGCGGTCATCGTCACCTTGTCGTCGGGTTCATCAACTTGGAGTACCTCCTCGTTAAAACGAGTGAGGTAACTCCTCAGGCTCTCCTCGCGGTCCTGCTTTATACTAAGCAGGTGCGTAACTGGCTTCTGGTGGCGACGCCCTCCTATGAAGTGTGAGACGAATGATCTGCTAAGCTCGGCAAAAGAGGTAATAGAGGCGGGGGAGAGCTTAGCAAACCACTGTCGGGCAGACCCCTTTAATGTGGTTGGGAATGCCCTGCACATGATTTCGTCTGGTACGTTGTGCAATTGCATCAAGGTCTTGTAAGTGTCAAGGTGGTCCAGTGGATCCTTTGTTCCATCAAAGGTCTCCACAGATGGCATTTTGAACTTCTGAGGGAGGGGGTAGTTTGCTACATCAGGTTTGAAAGGGGTATCAGTACGCCTTACCAGGTGGTCAACAGTCTCGGGTCCTTGTGCCTTCATGGCGTTGAAGACATCACCGAGTTGATTCTGTACCTCCTTTATCTTCTCGGCCCAATGATTGGGGGCTCCTATGGAATGATCATGGAAGTGGCTTCCATGCCCCATGCTTTGGTTTTCACCCTCATCCTCCTGGAGATAAGGGTCCTCTCTCTGGAAAGCAAGGGGAGGGGGAGGTGCAGCTCCCTCATGTTGGGCTTCCCGAAGTGGGGTGCCCAATGGGGCACCCGGGCGTGGAGCAACAGGGCGTGGTGCTTCTTGATGTCCAGGATGTGGAGCTCCTTGGGGTGCTCTATGTTGTGCACCTCTGTGGGGCCCTCCATGTTGTGCACCTCCATGTGGTGCTCCACGTTGTGCACCTCCGTGTGGTGCTCCACCTTGGGGTCCTCCATGTTGTGCACCTCCGTGTGGTGCTCGTCCTTGTCCAGCAAGTATGAGTTGCAGTAACTGTTGGTTTTGAGTAACTAGTTGCTGCATGGTCTCCAATATTTGTTGGGGATTCGGGGCTAGAGTATCCGGAACAGGGTTGATAGGCGGGGGAGCAACCTCTTCCTCTCGTGGAGGATTGTATTCGTGTTGGTTCATGGATCGAGTAGTGATCGCCATTAGTTAATGGACGTAATGTTCAGGAGTGATAATTTTGTCGATTCCCACAGACGGCGCCAAACTGATGATGCACAAAAATGGTTTTGCACACCACCTGTCAAGTATAGATAATAAATGCGATGAAATCAACGAAAAAATTAGAGAAGACATAATTTATAGTGGTTCGGTCAATTCGACCTACGTCCACTCTTCAATGGCTTCAGTTGCCGGGTATTTTATTGATTCAAAGGTATGGAGAATGGAGATACAAGCTTTGAGAGAGAGAATGGAGAATCAAAGAAAATGGTAATCTCCGGTAGTCGGTTCGTCTTCTGTATGACTCTGGTGGGATCTCCCTCTCCTCTCCCAGATTAGAGCCATTTTATAGTAGCTAAGAGATCATTCTTGTGGAGATCATGACATATCCTCAAGGCTTCTTTATCGCAGCTTAGAGATTATCTTTGGTGGAGATCGCGACTTATCCTCCACGGAAAGAAGAGGTTGGGGAGCTCTTCATGAAACGTGGTCAATGATTGGACCGTTTTCTTCCTTCGGTGGTGCAGATAAACTTCCCGTGCTCTCCTCTTGGTGACGTGCTAAGCAAGAAGTCTAACCGGCCTTGGGCTCCTTTGGCGGTGCAGATAAACTTCACGTGCTTTCCTCTTGGTGACGTGCTAAGCAAGAAGTCTAACCGGCCTTGGGCTCTTTTGGCGGTGCAGATAAACTTCTCGTGCTCTCCTCTTGGTGACGTGCTAAGCAAGAAGTCTAGCCGGCCTTGGGCTGTCTTGGACTTGGTGGATTCACAATGAGGTTGGGCTCCTCAACCGGGGTTGGGCTTTAATACATAAATTGGACTACTTGGGCTTAACCCATCACCTATTATAGTGACTATTTTCATAAACTACATGTGTTTGGAATCTAGTTAACAACACAAATAATTTCACATGTAGCAATCAAAAGAACGGTTAGTTGAATAAAGTGGAATTTGAAATAATCTCATGAAAGAATATTAATAGTATATTAAACATACTATTAACATTTTTCTTTTTAGAATTGATAGAACTAATACAAACATATGATTTCTGGAATCAAAAAGAACTTTATTAGGGTTGCAATGTGGCCATGGGTTTAAGGTTTATGAAACGACGTCATTGGATTTCAAATGCTATCTTTTTTTAGTATTGTGGTACACCTCATTTTTCTAGGTTTTCACATGTTTCTTTCTTCTCTTTTTCCCATTTTTTCACTTTCTTGTTTTTTTTTTCAGAATTTCCTTATCTCTTTCTTTTGCCCAATTCCCATCACCCTGAATATTTTCTCGATGCATGGTAACCAATTTTCTGCCTCCAATGGAACTTTACTGTTTCCATTCGCGTTGTATGTTGCTCAAAGTACTTAACTGTTGCCTCCCACAGTTGCCTAGCCCCCAAATCTCCGGGTTCCTTCTCCATCTGGGGTCTTTTTCCCCTATCTCCAGCCCGCGTAGATGACCTTCTCCCTCCATGTATCACTGTAACAAATGTAAGTATCACATATGGGTCATGATAGCATGCAGTATATATTTCACACACTCACATGGACCTCTAACATCCCACCTAAACAGACCAATTCCTAAGTCCACTATCACGCTAGACTCAACTCGACTACAAAATTATAAACTTTAGCTCTGATACCAACTAAATTGTCACACCCCATCCGGGTCTCCCCAGGATGAGATGCGACTAGGTTTTTGATACACCTGTTTACAATTATTATAATCTGGACTAATCAGAAATTAAATAATCTCACAGGTGCAACAACACCACTCATCACCTTAGTTATTAAGCCTGATGGTAAAACCTGTTTCATATATAAAACACCTGTATCAATTGTTTATCTACCAAGTTATAGACATATACAAAATCTCACACTCACGTAGCATACATCATAAAGTATGCTTGTTGAGTCTATTTACAAATATACACTAATAACCAGTCATAATAATCTCTCACAAATATAATACACAGCCCAACGGTTAGTTCTACCGACATTCAACCTGAGTGGTATCTGTAAATCCCCACATGTCTATACTATCAACAATCATCCTATTAGCTTCGTTCTACTTTTAACATCTTTATTTACATCCTAAATCAAACTATAAGAATAATAAGTATAAAGGGCTAAATAATGAAAGAGAAAAAAAATATGACATTTGCATTCTCATCAACGAGCTAGCTTAGAGGAATTGAAGAAAGATTTTTTCTAAATATACTAGTTCTACATCATGTTGTCATGGATGATTCTAGGAGACGGAGGGTAATTTGGTTTTGGTTAATGAATGATGCTAGACATGGATCTTTATGAAAGTCATCCTACCTATATTGGAGATGGGTACGAGATAGGATTTGTGACAAAAGACACCCAAACTCGAGTTAGACAAGTATAAAAGAACCAAGCAGTCTGGCAGACTACCTTTCACTAATTTGATCATAACTCTTTGTTGGAAAGTCCAAATTGCGCACCGTTATTTTTGTTAGAACCCTAACTCGTATATCTTTCCAACCATATAGGTCACACATACTAGAAATACCTGAGTCAAATCAGTTTATTATCTAAAGTTGACAAAAAATCTGCACTATGGTGTTCCTTGGATAGTAAAGTGTAGTGCTTTCTTCTTAGACTTTGAAGGTGTAAACCCCCACATGTTTATATTAATATAGTAATGCACTTGTTTAGTGATTTGTATATATTTAATGACGTAAGAATAAACCATATATATTGAAACCATAAGAATTTGGGATAGCCGTTAGCACATATGGCGGAGGAATAAAATAGTAATTTTAATATTTTGAGTGTAAATTTATTTTAATTTTGAAATAAGTCATAAAAATAAATATTTTTAGGTTAAAATAACATTAAAAATGAATTTGGAACGTCGAAAAAAACTTTAGGGTAGTCATATGAATTAAATTAGAGATTTTTAGTGGTAAAACTGTAATTCTTGAGAAACCCAAATTGCAGCCTGTGAACAGTAATCCGTCGGGACTGCTGTGTTTAAAACACAGATTTCAGCCCATTTGCCTCTATTTCTTTCACTCCACTCTCACCCAAAACCTCTTAGCACCCTAGGAGAAGATAGAGGAAAGGAGGAAAGGAAGAAAGGAGGTCTCTTGAGCTTGGATTTTGGTTTGGAACTTTGATTCAAGGTATGTGAATTCTTCCTATTCTCTTACATTGAGGTTAGGGTTAGTTTATATGTATTCTTGTGGCTTAAAAATCTTAATTTCTTGTTATTATAAACTTGACTCTTGGTATTCTTGCATTTATTGTCATGTTTTAAACATTTTGGTGGTTGGATAACCATTAAAACTCATTTACTTGCTTCAAAACCTAGTTTTCAAGAAAAAAGGGGGTTTTCCCTTAATTTCTCCATTATTGTTGATTCCAAAAACTCTAGTGCTTTGTGTTGAGTAATGAAATAATATTTATGATGATCTCATGCTTTTCTTTTATATTGTTCTATTGGGATTATTTGATTCTCTTGTGATTTGAGAAATACCCATGTGATTGGGGGTTTATGGAATTAATTGTATTTGAAAAAATAGTTGGTATTGTATCTCTTGTGTGGTTGTGGGGATAAACATGGGTTACTATTGACCGGGTATCATGGAGTGGGTAGACGACTTCTTACTCCGTGTGGGTTGAACTATTCCTACCACTCGTAATGGGGTTAGTGTCTTGCGAAGGCTAAACCATTATCACTCACGAGATATCGTGGAAAAAGGGAATTGTGTGGTTTGTACGTGGGTCATGATATTTTCGATGGTGACCATGCGAAATCTTACTTCATACCTGAGATACGAATACAGAAAAAGGGTTATTGTTTATTGTACCAGAAATAGTTTCTACAAGAATCTTGGGAAGTATGGGATTCCGCAAGAACTTGGGAGAAACAATTTATGGTGGAATGGACTAGTTGTTGGATATTGGATTCATTTATGTCTTAAATTATTGTTGTGCTTAAACTTGAGATCTGTTTAAATGTCCTGGTTTTTATTTTCGAAGTTATATATGTTATTTGTGAAATGAGACTGACCTGGTTTATATTTTTTTTAAACCTTGTTTGAGTTGGGAGGATTTTGCTACAGAGCTTCGTGCTCATCCCCTACCGTTAAATATTTTTCAGATTTGGTGCTAGAGGAGGACCTCGGAGCTGACGAGCCAGGGCATGGGGAGGCCCCACCCGAGGGGATTCTAGATCCCGAGGTGGACATATTGGGCTATAGTTATTTTTGTACTAGACTAAGAAATCTATTTACGATCATAAATAGTCTAGTATTTTGTTTATTCCGCTGCTAAAGTTGAGTGTAATTCTTTTGGGATGTAACTGTCATAACATGGCTTATTCTTTTGGGATGACATTGTGGATAATACATATGATGAATGGAATATTTCTATTTGATGGTTAAATGGACTCGGTGTGGTCAATGTAGTATAAATACACAGGTTGAGTTTTTGGGTAGAGCTCCCCGTACAAAGGAGACTTTGTCCGAATTTTGTTAAATTAAGAATGTTCGTAAATTATGGATTTATTTAATTTCTCTCATGATATGAATGGTTTTAAATGGTAATGTTGTCCAGGGTGATTTTTGGGGCGTTACAGTATCACACTAACGTTGCACAAGACTCAATCAACTGGACAGTGGACTGGTCTGCATTCTCCTCTATAGTACCTGAAAGAAGAAACTATAGGGTGTGAGCTATACCACGCGCTCAATGAGTATACATGCAGTATATGGAATGAAAATGATAGTAATACACTGAAGTAGATAGATACTACGTAGATACACGTATCAAACAACAACATCAATCCAATTCTAAAGAATTCACAAGCCACATCACATCCACACTACCCCTCATTGGGTAATCGATCCCACATGGATCCGTGTCTCCTGAACCTCCCAAGAACACCACAGTGCTAGCACATCACTACACGCCCAGTGACCAGGCATCGATGCCCCTACCTCAAACAGTGAGCCACATTCCACAATACACAATACACAATACAAAGTATCATCTAATCACATAAGCACGTAGCACATAATCTTGAAGAATTACTATTAAATTCTATCATTTACTATCATCTGATAATAGCATTTTCAAAACATATAAAGATATACACCCACCTCAGATGTACAAAGCTACGACCCTTCGGTCCTATTGGTGGATCTTTTCAGTGTTACCGTATTCGTTCTGACACCGACTGTCTCGCCCGTTCCACCTAACACATATGTAATTACAATATCAATATATTTATCACATTTAATAGTTAATCATGCACTAATGTATGCAAAATGATGCACCCCAAAGTGCCCCGGTAACTTCGGTTACCGCACTACCTACTCACACATTAGCACTTTTGTTCTAGGGATCACATTTCCTCCCCAAATTTCCAAATTCAATCACATTAATCACAATTAGGATTAAGTTGGTTAAACACATTGACTGGGGGTCCATTTTCACACATTTCGACCCCGAATCCTAAAAATTGCATTTCCAATATTTCATACATTTCGCACCGGCTATTGTACTCATTTGCATTCGTAAGCCGCATTATCACATCAAGCATCATTTTAAAATGCTGCATGAAAAATTTTAGGTCATTTGGATTATAATTCACACATGTGAAAATAACATTTAGAAATCAAGGTTTCGGCGTTACCGGCACCCGTTTCCCACTTCTATCGCACTTTTTATTTAAAACCGCTACACTTAAATTCACATACACATTTAATCAATGCAAAACAGCCCCTAATTGAGCCTTTAAACCTCCCATTTCATTCCCATAATTTTTATCTCCAACCTAGCTCACTAAGTGCTTTCCGATATTCATTTTTTCACATTTTTTTTCTTCTTTCTCATACCCGGGTTGAACACCCATTTACAAGCATTAGTTAACAGCCCCTTAACTCTACTAAATACACTTAATTAAACTCTAAAACATATGTTTTGAAATTACACTAAACAGCCCATTAAAATTAACCAAAATAGTCCATGACATTTGCATTAAAACAACCCGTTAAAATAAAATAAGATAGCTCATGTATTTAAATTAAAACAACCTACTAATTAAAACATGCTATAACAGCCCACACATATACAAATACGTGCATACTAAAATTAATCGCAACTAAAAACTTAAATCCATATACCTTCCTTGCTCACGGTTCAAGTGGACACAAGCGAATATTTTTGTTTTCCTTTCTTCCTTTCTTTTTCTCTTTCTTTTTTCCCCTTTCTCTCTTGCTCACCTCACTCTCTCAGCCTTAGAACTTCATCGGACACACACACACACTTTTTAATATATTAAACACACACACACACACACACACACACCCCTTTATAATTTATTTAACACACACACACTTTACACCTTTAAACATACACACGGCAGGCACACATACACACACGACACACTTGTTTTTTTTTTAAGCCAACGCTTGTAAAGGTAATGGCTCAATTACCCTTGCCTCCCCCAAGTTTTTAAATAATTTTGAAATTGACCCACTAGTATTTTCATACATAAAATTCCTATAAATGAGTCTCTCAAATACATCACTAATGGGGTCCACATCCCCTATGCATGCACACACACATCATGGTTAAGGAGGATAAATTGTTATTAGCTATTTTTATGTTAGCAGAGGAGGCCCAGTATTGGTGAGAGGCTATGAAGAGAGCATTGCTATCAGTGTGCACTGAAGGGGAGGCCAATTCAGTTCCTAGAATTCCCACATGGCAGCAGTTTACGGATGCTTTTGACAAGAAGTATTTTCCCTCGAGCTATCGATATTAGAAACATAATGAACTTTTACATCTGCAGCAAGGGAATCAATCAATGCTAGAGTACGAGAGTAAATTTAGTACTTTGTCCAGATTTATGCCTTTTGTTGTCGCAGATGAGAGGGAAAGATGCAGAAGATTCCAAATGGGGCTAAATTACAATATTTAGATCCCGTATTTTGATGTTAGAGTAAACCACCTTTTCAGAATTATACAACAAAGCCCTGATTGTGGAAGTTGATTTGAAAGAGATGGAAAGTGCAAGTGAACAGACAAAAAGGGGAAGATATAAGCCAAGTGGACAAGGTTCCAAGGGAAGTTTCCTTAGCAGAGCCAGGAGAGGAATGTTTTCGGAGGGTGCAAGTAAGAAGAAGTCAGGAGTCCCATTCCAAAGTCGAGGACAGGGAGTGAGTGGATCATCTTCCTTTGCACTAGGTCAAGAGATGGGGCAATCTCGAGGGAGTACAGTTACATGTTACCGTTACGAGCAGGTTGGGCACATTGTACGGAACTATCCTATGGGAGGACCAGGATCTTCTATGTCACGGGGTTGCTTTTTATGTGGTCAAGAGGGACACATGCAAAGCGATTCTCCGTAATATTTGACCCAGAGTTCATCGATAGGCAGTGCACCTACAGTGTCTCGAGGAGCAGCAAGTGGCAGGGGTCCAAGACGAGGAGGCAGTACTGGAGGTAGCAGTGTTGGTGGTAGTGGACCTGAGGCTGGAGGTCTTGTTTTTGTACTAACCTAGTGGGATGCTCAGGCGACCCCGGCTGTGGTCACAGGTATGATGTTTATTTTTGGTCAGTAGGCACGAGTACTAATAGATTCAGGTGCCACATGGTCATTTATATCACTGTCATTCTCCTTGCATGTTAATAGACGACCTACTCTATTAGACTGTGGCTTGACTATAGCTACTCCAACGGGTGACTATGTGACGACCAGGGTAGTATATAGGGAGTGCCTAGTTCTGGTGGGTAATAATAGGGATGTCAATGGACCGAAGCGGGGGCAGAGAGTGTAGTCTTCATCCCCGTACCCGCTTAAAAATACTTCATCCATCCCCCGTCCACCCCCGTTAATGGATATAGTTTTCATCTCCATCCCCGTCCACGGATAAATTTCTAATCCCCATTCCCGTCCCCGTCCCCGTCCCCTTCCCGCCCCCACTTTTCCCATACCTGCCTAAGCCCAAGGTCAAGTAGCATAATTCAAAATTTTAAATAAATATAATATTTTAAATAATTCAAAAATATTCTAAATAATCTAACATAATCTAACACAACATAATGTAGATTATGAAATGTAAAAGTCAAAACAATATAGTATTCTATTTAAAGTGTCATTGGACCACAAAAAGAGAAACAGAACTATTAGAGAGAAAGGAAGAATAGGAAAATAAAATTGAACTAAGAAAACGATAGCACTACACTTGAAGTTTCCTAGAAGAATTTTTGTTATTACAATTTATATTACAGCCATAAAGTGTTAAAAGATGAAAACTTAAAATTTTACTAATTCAATAATTCTCCTCATTTCTTAGTTCACTCTAGTAGAGAAACTTATCAACCTTTATTCACAATATTTTTATCCACGATGAAATGCAAAACTATCTTACTCTCTCTTATATGTTTTTAGAGTATGACCAATCCAAACTCCTAATAGTTTCAACTAGTGAGCACAAATAGAAAAAAGAACAGGGAAAAAAATTGATACGATTACCACATAACAATACCACTTGTTAGTTTGATTATCATATTTCTAGATTGGTAGTTACAGTAAATATGTTTAGTTAGAGCTTAGGAGTATTTTTATTTATTTATATATATAACGGGTAGCGGGGGCGGGGGGGGAAGGGATAAGGGTAAGTGCATCCCCACCTTTATCCCTATACGAATTTATACGGGTATCCCTGTATATGTCCAACGTCCAATACATATAATCCATCCCCAGTCCAACCGGGGCGAATTTGGACGAATACCCATTTTTCCTGGGTCCACTGCCATCCCTAAGTAATAGAGAATTACCTGCAGATCTATTACCTCTTGACTTCTAGGATTTTGATGTAATTTTAGGAATGGATTGGTTGTCTGCATATCATGCTACTATTGATTATTTTTCGTAAAGAAGTAGTATTTAGAATTTCACATGTTCCTTTGTTTCAGTTCTTTGGAGAGCGACGTCCTGAGCCGAGGAATTTGATATCAGCAATTAAAGCCAGGAAATTACTCAGGAAAGGATGCCATGGGTACTTGGCCTATGTGAAAAATACTCAGAGAGGTACTTTTGAATTGAAGAATATTCCTGTGGTTAGTGAATTTGCTTATGTGTTTCCTGAAGAGTTACCAGGGTTCCTGTGGTTAGTGTATCTCCTTGGGGTGCACCAGTATTATTTGTAAAGAAGAAGGATGGCACTATGAGGTTATGTATTTATTATAGATAGCTGAATAGAGTGACTATCCAGAACGAGTATCCCTTGCCACGTATGGATGATTTGTTGGACCAGTTACAAGGTACTCGAGTGTTTTCAAAGATTGATCTTCGGTCAGGGTATCATCAGTTGAAAGTAAGGGATAATGATATATCGAAGACTATTTTTTGGACCAGGTATGGACACTATGAGTTTCTGGTGATGCCTTTTGGTGTGACAAATGCTCCTGCTGTGTTTATGGATCTGATGAACCGAATATTCCAGCCATATCTTGATTCATTTGTGATAGTGTTCATTGATGATATTTTGATATACTACCATAGTAAGGAGGAGCATATGCAGCATTTGAGGGTGGTACTGCAAACTTTGAGGGATAGGTGATTATTTGCCAAATTCATCAAATGTGAATTTTGGTTGGACAGGGTTGTGGTTTTGGGGCATGTGGTTTCTGGTGATGGTGTATGTGTTGATCCAGCTAAGGTTGATACTATAGTTAATTAAGAAAGACCGAGGACAGTGACAGAGATTCAGAATTTTCTGGGATTGGCAGGTTACTATCGGAGGTTTGTACAGAATTTCTCCATGATATTTATGCCTTTGACCCGATTGACTCGGAAGGGTGTGAAGTTTGAATGGTCTAATAGATGTGAGCAAAGTTTCCAGGAGCTAAAGACTAGATTGACAACCGCACCAGTATTGACCATCCCGTGATTTAGAGTAGTTTGTTGATGCAAGGGTTGGGTTGTTTGTTGATGCAGCATGGTAGAGTAGTTTCTTATGCCTCTAGACAGCTGAAACCTCATGAGTGCAATTATCCCACCCGTGATTTAGAGCTTGCAGCTATTGTGTTTGCACTGAGGTTATGGAGACATTTCTTATATGGGGTTACGTGTGAGATTTATATAGACCACTAGAGTCTGAAATATCTATTTACCTGGAAAGAGTTTAACCTGAGGCAAAGGCACTGGATTGAGCTTATTAAAGATTATGACTGCACTATTCATTACCAGCCGGGGAAACCGAATGTTGTGGCAGATGCTTTGAGCCAAAAATTATCCGATAGATTGGCTAGTTTACGAGTTATTTGAAGGGGTTTATTTGTGGATTTAAAATCTTTAAGAGTGCAATTGGGGATAGAAAAAACTGCAGCACTACTTGCTATACTAACTTTGAGACCAGTGTTGGTGGACAAGATTAGAGAGGCACAGCAATTTGATCTCCAAATTGAGAAATTAAAGAAAGAGGCAAAGAC
Organism: Ilex paraguariensis; assembly: GCA_963454935.2. NCBI lineage: Eukaryota > Viridiplantae > Streptophyta > Magnoliopsida > Aquifoliales > Aquifoliaceae > Ilex > Ilex paraguariensis. Next base: position 45,259 of record CAUOFW020001866.1, on the reverse strand, counting down.
TGGGTGAAGACTAATTTTATTATTGACAGTGCTGATATTTTGTTATTTGGTTCTCGATAATGTATACCAAATGATGTTGGGTTAAAAAGAGAGATTTTGGAGGAAGCACACAGTTCAACATATGTTATACATCCAGGTAGTACAAAGTTGTATCGTGACCTGAGAGAGCATTACTAGTGGCCTAGAATGAAACGGGAGAGAGCTGAGTTTGTGGCTCGATGTTTGGTATGTCAGCAGGTGAAGGCTAAGCATCAAAGACCAGCCGGGTTATTACAGTCTTTACCGATTCCAGAATGGAATGGATTTTGTGAGTAATTTACCCTATACGCAGAAAGGACATGAGGCGATTTGGGTGATAGTTGATAAGTTAACTAAGTCTGCTCATTTCCTAGCTATTAAAATGTCATATACTCTTGACAGACTAACTAGATTGTACATTGATGAGATTTTGAGACTACATGGTGTACCTGTATCTATTGTCTCTGACAGGGATCCACGATTTACTTCGAGGTTTTGGCCTAGCTTACAAATAGCATTGGGCACTACTTTAAAGTTTAGTACAGCATTCCACCCACAAACAGATGAACAGTCAGAGCGTACTATCTAGACATTGGAGGACATGCTGAGAGCTTGTGTCATGGACCTTCGAGGTAACTGGGATAATAATTTGCCTTTGAATGAATTTGCTTATAATAACAGTTATTAGAGTTCAATTGAGATGGCACCATATGAAGCATTGTATGGGAGGAAGCGTAGGACCCCAGTGTGTTGGAGTGAAGTGGGTGAGAGAAAGTTATTGGGTCCAAAGATTGTGCAGATGACTACTGATCAAATTAAAGTTATACAGGATAGATTATGGAGTGCACAGAGCAGGCAAAAAAGTTATGCTGACAATCACTGACGTGACTTGGAATTCAAAGTGGGTGATAGAGTATTTTTATGAGTATCACCTTGGAAAGGGGTCATTCGTTTTGGCAGGAAAGGGAGGTTGGCTCCCAGGTATATTGGTCTGTACAGCATTGTAAAGTGAATTAGAGCTGTTGCATATCGACTGAAGTTACCAGTAGAGTTGTCCAGATTGCATGATGTATTCCATGTGTCTATGCTATGGAAGTACATGCTTGACCCATCACACGTGTTAACATCAGAACCGATGGAGTTAGCTGAGGATTTGACTTATGTAGAGCAGTCGGTTCAGATTTTGGGTAGGAAAGAGAAAATATTATGCACGAAGACGATACCATTGGTAAAGGTTTTGTGGCGTAGTCACTCAGTAGAAGAAAGTAACCTGGGAGACTAAGGAGAGTATGCGGGCTCAATATCCTCATTTATTTGGTACAAGTAATTTCGATGACGAAATTTTTATTAGTGGGGGAAAGTTGTGAGACCTAATCACGCATTGCATGCATATTAATATAATTAAGTGGGCTAAATTATAATTATATGAAATTATTAATGGGTTAATTAAATTAATCCTTTATAGCCATGATGTGTGTGTGCATACACAGGGGATGTGGACCCCGTTAGTGATGTATTTGTGAGACTCATTTATAAGAATTTTATGTATGAAAATACTAGTGGGTCAATTTATATATCATTTGAAAACTTGGGGGGAGGCAAGGGTAATTGACCCATTACCTTTACATGTGTTGGCTTAAAAAAAAAAAACAAGTGTGTCGTGTGTGTATGTGTGTCTGCCGTGTGTATGTGTGTGTGTGTTTAAAGGTGTAAAGTGTGTGTGTGTGTTAAATAAATTATAAAGGGGTGTGTGTGTGTGTGTGTGTTTAACATATTGAAAAGTGTGTGTGTGCGTCTGATGGAGTTTTGAGGCCGAGATAGTGAGGTGAGCAAGAGAGAAAGGGGAAAAAAGAAAGAGAAAAAGAAAGGAAGAAAGGAAAAAAAAAATATTCGCGTGTGTCCACTTGAACCGTGAGCAAGGAAGGTATATGGATTTAAGTTTTGAGTTGCGATTAATTTTAGTATGCACGTATTTGTATATGTTTGGGCTGTTATAGCATGTTTTAATTAGTAGGATGTTTTAATTTAAATACATGAGCTGTCTTATTTTATTTTAATGGGTTGTTTTAATGCAAATGTCATGGACTATTTTGGTTAATTTTAATGGGCTGTTTAGTGTAATTTCAAAACATATGTTTTAGAGTTTAATTAAGTGTATTTAGTAGACTTAAGGGGATGTTAACTAATGCTTGTAAATGGGTGTTCAACCCAGGTATGAGAAATAAGAAAAAAAATGTGAAAAAATGAATATCGGAAAGCACTTAGCGGGCTAGGCTGGAAACAAAAATTATGGGAATGAAATGGATGGTTTAAAGGCTCAATTAGGGGCTATTTTGCATTGATTAAATTTGTATGTGAATTTAAATGTAGCGGTTTTAAATAAAAAGTGCGATAGAAGTGGGAAACGGGTGTCGGTAACACTGAAATCCTGATTTCTAAATGTTATTATCACATGTGTGAATTTTAATCCAAATGACCTAAAATTTTGCATGCAGAATTTTAAAATGATGCTTGATGTGATAATGTGACTTACGAATGCAAATGAGTACAATATCCAGTGCGAAATGTATGAAATACCGAAAATGCAGTTTTTAGGATTCAGGGTCGAAATGTGTGGAAATGGACCTCCGGTCAATGTGTTTGACCAACTTAATCCTAATTGTGATTAATGTGATTGAATTTGGAAATTTGGGGAGGAAATGTGATCCCTAGAATAAAAGTGCTAATGTATAAATAGATAGTGCGGTAATCGAAGTTACCAGGGCACTTTGGAGTGCATCATTTTGTATGCATTAGTGCATGATTAAATATTAAATGTGATAAACATATTTAAATTGTAATTACACATGTGTTAGGTGGAACGGGTGAGATAGTCGGTGTCGAAACAGATACGGTAACACCAAAAGGATCCACCAATAGGACCGAAGGGTCGTAGCTTTGTACATCTGAGGTGGGTGTATATCTTAATATGTTTTGAAAATGCTATTATCAGATGATAGTAAATGATAGAATTTAATAGTAATTCTTCAGGATTATGTGCTACATGCTTATGTGATTGGATGATGTTTTGTACTGTGTATTGTGTATTGTGGAATGTGGCGCACTGTTTGAGATAGGGGCGTCGATGCCTGGTCACTGGGCATGCAGTAATGTGCTAGCACTGTAGTGTTTCCAAGAGGTTCGGGAGACACGGATCCATGTGGGATCGATTACCCAATGAGGGGGTCGTGTGGATGTGATGTGGCTTGTGAATTCTTTGGAATTGGATTGATGTTGTTGTTTGATATATGTATCTACTTTAGTGTATTACTATCATTTTCATTTCATATATTGCATGTATACTCACTGAGCGCGTGGTATAGTTCACCCCTTACAGTTTCTTCTTTTAGGTACTATAGAGGAGAATGCAAACCGGTCCACTGTTCAGTTGATTGAGTTTTATGCAATGTTAGTGTGATACCACTCAGGTTGAGTGTCTGTAGGACTAATCGTTGGGTTGTGTATTATATTTATGAGAGATTATTATAGTCGATTATTAGTATATATTTGTAAATAAACTCAACAAGCATACTTTATTATGTATGCTATATGGGTGTGGGATTTTGTATATGTCTATAAATTGGTAGATAAACAATCGATACAGGTGTTTTATATATGAAACAGGTTATGAAACAGGTTTTACCCTCATGCTTAATAACTAAGGTGATGAGTGGTGTTGTTGCACCTATGAGATTATTTAATGTCTGATTAGTCCAGATTATAATAATTATAAATAGGTGTATCAAAAACCTGGTCGCATCTCATCCTTGGGAGACCGGGATGGGGCATGACATTTTTTGTTTTTCCGTATCCTTCTGATTTAAACAAGGGTGCAAAAAAATTAGATAGCAAAGGTAAGTTAATATCTTTTTATCTGGCTCGTGTATTTTTTGGGTTTTAAGAAAAGAATATATTTTCTTTTAAGCTCAATCATGGCTGACTAAGGATATAATTTTGTAAAAAAAATGGTCAAGGCTCAAGATTTAATTAAACATGGCCTAAGGTCATTTCCCAGAAATCATATATATGTACAATATCTGCATGAAAGTTAAGGATAATGCTAACAATATAATTTAATAAGTGCTAATCAAAACAAAATTAATGAGATTATTCAAGGAAAGTTTACCGTTGAATTGAAAATTTGTATCTGAGTAGATGCAGAGTATCTCTCCCAGAAAGATTGGTTCAAAATCTGCAATGGGTTTTACATCTCCACTATATATGCAAAGAGTGTAATATTTCACAAGATTTTTAACAATAAAGAAATTTAATTGTGCTTTTAAAACTAAGTTTAAACAAAAATATTAAAATAGTACACAACTAAAATACAAAAATTTCGCGTGATCAAATTAAGACTATTCTTGCAAGGCATGAGAATAAAAACGTAATTTAGCTGTGAATCATATGAATTATTAATTCCTAACCTAACAACATGAGTTTCAAAATGAATATAAACAAACTTAAACACGCATTAGTTCACAATAAACAAGTTTAAAACACACAGAAATTCAAGAGAAATAAGTGTAACGCAAACAAGTGCAAAACACAAATTAAAGTTTAAGTGCATAAGTAAAAGTGCATAATTAAAAAACTGAGTGAAAGATAGCAGAGTTTTTCGGTAGAATCTTCAGTTTTTTCTAGGAAGTAGATGGGTCTCCTCCAAAACGTTCTCTCAGTAGCCTCAAGATTTCAGCTTGGTTTTGTTCATAATCCTCCATACATTTGTTGATATATGTGATACTGTTACCAAGCTGGGTGACAGTGGTCTCTAATCCTAGCAGAATCTGTCTGTCAGTTCTGTCATCCACTGGTATGTATGGTTGATCCTCTTGTGGCTACTACTGTTTTGGTGGAATGAATTCTTTAGGACCTTGGAATGGTTCCTCTTGTGCTGGAGGGGTACCTCTGGTTGTTCTTCTTGTTGTCCTCCATGACTTTTTCTCGACGAAATTTTGTCTAATGGGCCAAAATGGTCTACAGTCTTCCATGTTAGATTGATGATCACACCTGTGTTCCTACAAAGCTGAGAAACTAGCATAGCATATGGGAGTGAAGATTTCTTCCTCTCCACAGCAAGTACCATTTGATTTAGGATTAAATTCGACAGATCAATGGAATGCCCCATTCCGAATGCATATAGAAAATAAGCTTGCTCAGTGCAGATTTGATTCTTTTGGGCACGAGAATAATAAACTATGTACTGTGATCAAGTTCAGAATTCCGTATTTATCAGTCAGGTCTCCTTGCTTGATATATTTATTCGGTCTACCCCAACCAAATTCTAGATTACCAGTCACCTCTCTCCCTATGGTATCTAAATCAGGTAAATCAGTATACGGATATTGCGGGTTTTCAGGTCTTTGCATGGGTTGAAAAAATTCGACTATAGTAGCCTATGTAACTTCAAAAATAATACCTCGTACAAATGCCCGCAATTGTCTTCCCCAATAATCTCAGCATTACTATAGAATTCTCTAACTAGACAATCATAAGCAGGAACAGACAATCTAACATATTGTAACCATCCTTTAGTTGCAAGAATTTGACGTACACTTATATTCTCAAAATCTTCGTAAATAACTGGCCTTTCAGAAATAATAGTTTTAGTCAAAAAATTAGCACCGTACCAAGCCTATTGTTCATAATTCTCAAACATCACCTCGTTGAAGATATTTCCCGCTCATGGTTATTGTGGAGGTGCTTGAGGTTGCTCGGGTTGATTCTCTCTACTCGACTCGAAGATCCTCTCGTTCTTGGCCTCAAATCCATTTTTTCTTGATTTCTTCGCAAATGCTCCGTTTCAGTTGATTTCAATCGGTAGTTACCTTAAAAATATGATGGGTAAGAGAATAATTGGAACAAATTTGAAGGAAAATGGTGAAATATTGCAGATTTGAGAGAAATTGCTTTGAGAGTTTCGGCTATGTTCGAAATTTTGAGTTGATGGAGTGCAGAAATGATCTGTCATTTGCATGGGCAGTTTATAAATAAAGCACTACCGTCCAAACACCTGGCCCACCGTCCGAACGATGCTATGTTTCGGTTTTTTGGACTTTCAACTATATTCTATTATTTTGATTTTTTGATTTTCTGCAATTTGTTCCTTCAAATTCCTATACTACACAAAATTAAATAATTTTATATTCTACAAAAATTTGCTAACCACTCTTTTTTCTTGTCATAAAAATTGGTGGGATTTTATTTATTTTATTTGTTATTTCATATTTACTGACTTTCCTAATTAATCTATAGTTATTTACATTTTTTTACAAATATTTATAAATATTTACAAGTATGTATAATTCTTCCAAAAATCATGATCATACTGATTCAGAGTCGAAACTGTCTGGATCAATATTGTCAGTGACACGATTAACTTCATTTCGAATGTATCTTGTTAACATTGGGATAGAATGGGATGGCGTCTCAGGGTAGTCCTTACTGTGCTCATACCTAATCCACCGGAGACGATCTAACGCTCGACCTGAAATTGGTTCCATACACTGATTATATTGTCTTAAATGTTATAAATGACCACATTTTACACAACCACTGAGATGATCCGCTCGTCAATTTTTTGCAAATGTACTTTTTCTATATAAAGGTCTTGATTGACTTTCAAAAATTTCTAAATTTCTGACTCTTCTAGCTTTTTTTCATGATCAATGCATGGATATCTTTTGGAAGATGACGCAGTAGAATTAAACTTAACCAAAATAATTTTTCGTCCATTGTGTAAAATATATATATATTTTTTAAAAACTCTCTATCTGGTTCTTTAACGTCTGTCAGTCACAAAGACAAAATTAACATTGATATTAAAACAAAAAAAATACTTTAAATATAACTACTAAAGTTACCTCCTTACCTTCCCAACTTAATTTAAACATTATCTAAAATGTAACAATAGTGATAGTTAACATTGATTGGGAAACCCGACAATCTTTTGTCATTTCACCGATTGGGATATCTGGTTGTACTTAGGAGATACTCTGTCAAATAAATTATAATTCATTAGTAATTTTATTGAGACTTAAGCAAGAATTTACTTTTTAGAGCATATAAACAGGATCAAAAAGTTGTACAGTAGTTATTTCTTGAGTAAATCCATCATAATATGGTTTAAGTCTTTGACCATTGACTTTAAAGATATTTTCAATTAATGGATTTTCAATTTCAATTGCTCCATAGTCAAAAACTTGTTTGACAATGTAGGGACCTGTCCATCTTGATCTTAATTTCTCAGGAAATAAACGAAGTTTTGCATTATATAATAGCGCTTTTTGAGATGGTTCAAAAGATTTTCGCATGATATTTTTATCATGAAAAATTTTTGTTCTTGATTTTGTAATTTTTGCATTTTTATAAGCTTCATTTCTTAATTCTTCTAATTTATTTATTTGAAGTTTACGAGCTATTCCAGCTTTGTCTATATCAAAATTCATCATTTTGATTGCCTCATACACTCGATGTTCTAATTCTACAGGTAAGTGACATGATTTTCCATATGCTAACCGATAATGAGACATTCATAAAATAGTTTTATATGCAGTACGGTAAGCCCAAAGCGCATTAGTCAATCTTAAGGACCAATCTTTACGATCTGAATTTACTATTTTTTCTACAATTTATTTTATCTCCCTATTAGCTAATCCAGCATGTCCACGTGTCTGTGGATGGTATGAAGTAGATATTTTATGTGAGAATGAGTATTTTTTTCATAAGATTTTCAAAAAATTTATCACAAAAATGTAATCCACCATCACACTTATAATTGTCCGATGAATTTTAAATCTGGACAAAATATTTTCTTTCAAAAACTTGATCACTGTTCTGTGATCATTATTTATACATGGAATTGCCTCTACTCATTTAGAGACATAGTCGACTGCAACCAAAATATACAAATATCCAAAAGATGGGGATAAATGGACCCATAAATTCGATGTTCCATCAATCAAAAATTTCAATAGTTAAAATAGAGTTTAAAGGCATCATATTTCTTTTTGAAATATGTCCCATTCTTTGACATCTGTCACATTTTAAACAAAAGATATGAACATCATTAAAAAGAGTTGGCCAGTAAAATTCACACTGCAAAATTTTAATAACAGTTTTCTTTGAAACAAAATGACCTCCACAAGCTTCGAAGTGACAAAACTGAATGTAAAACTCAAAAAAAATTGAACTTTTTCCGACAAAGGGTAAAATGGTAATTTGTCGCTATTATGCGGGTTTAAAATACATATTTCTAAAGAGCTCGAATGGAGCAATGGACTTCATCGTTGGATTCGTATCGCGAAATTGAGCTGTCATGTCAAATTTCGTCGAATTCTGAGATAATTGAATTTTATACGTTTTTCGAGACAATTAGGTGACGAATGAATTTTCAAAGGTCCCCAAAAATAAAAATTATGAAATTTCCTTATAATTGAGTAAAATTTCAAATAAAATTAATTTGAACTAAAATCAGAATTTAATTAAGTCATTTTGGCTTAAAACGGACTCGAAAGTGATAAACGAGCGGAACAATGTGGACTGCGCAATTAAAAGTATAAATAGGGGCAAAATATCTAAAAATTCAGATATTTCTCACCATTTGGCAGGCTGAGTTTAGGCATGTGAAGAGGAGAAGAGAGAAAATAGAAATTTTAAGCTTTCTTCTCCGATTTTGAAGTTCTGGTCAGAATCCATCGGACCAAGAGTTAAAATTGGTCTACGCGACCAGGGCTATGCGTGCCTACCAAGAACGAGAGATTTCATCGAAGATCCAAGGGGAGGATTTTGTGAAGTCAAGAGTTTTTGGAGCTAGGGAGGTATCTTGAAACTTCTAGTCTTCATCTTATGCTCCAAGAGGTAGGGTTTCTCATACTTTGGTACATTTTCTTACCTAGGGTGTATTATGAATGGGGTAAGGGTTTGGAATAACCTGAATCAGTTGACAATGGTTAAGGAATAGAGGAAATGGGTATGGAATTGGCTTAGACCAAATCCTAGCAAAGTTTGGTATTGGGGAAGTACTTGTGCAATCCCTTAAAACTTGATATCTTGAGCATGTCATATGTTTTATAGTGCTTGTACATGAAGTGTGTTGTTAACATGCTTATAAAATGTGTTGGAAGGAAATATTAATATGTGCTAATTGATGTATTAACATTGTGACAATTTATAGTAATTATATGCTTTCATTGAAATTACCATGACATATGTGAGATATGTGGTTAAATGGCTCATGTGGCATTCTTTATATATGAGTATGACATTGATTACGCAATGGTTCATTACATTGCATATTGCATGGGAAAAATACATCACATTCATGGGCTTAGGCATAAGTGTGGGTGTGTATGCATGATTTAATCAATATCACTCTTGGTGATTGATATGTGGACTCGGAGATGTTAGATCGAAGATCTCATGGAGTCATATGTTACATGAGAAAAACTTGTGTCAGGTATAGCAAGAAGGGGTAGACACTCCCTCGGGTGAAAAACCCGGCTACTTGGTTCATACACTTCCCTGTGGTGAAATTTCAGAAAAGAGAAATGGCGTACAGAGCCAATCGGTGTGATTCCGGAATCTGATACCCAACAAAGACACATGATTTTGTAATACAAAGTTTTCATTTGATGGGAGACATCCGTGAATGAAATGGTTTTATAAACATATAGTTGGTATTTCAAAAATGATCGTTGGATGTATTTCATCAATGATAAAGGTTTTACACTTGCATTGCATAGTGTGGTGAGAGCCGGTGAGGGCTCGGATTGATGTACGTGAGTGAATCTCATTTCATTCATGGCATGGCATGGTAGGTTCCAACATGAATCATGTATATTCTTGATTGGAATGATTATATGATTGTGAATGTTGTATATGAACATTGCATATGCACTTAGATTGGGGAGTAGCCTCTGTAGGAAATATTCTACTAGGCGTTGGCTCATCCTATACGGGAAACCTTTAAGGTGCGGGGTTCGTACTGGGAAAGGACTCGCATTCGGGGCCTCAACGATGAAGAAAAGCCGACTTGTGATTTTTGTGGCATATTTTGTGTAATCTTTGTTGGAACAATGTTTTAACATGTAAAAATTATGCAAATGCATGTAATAGAACTTGTATGGATCATGTATAATGTAGAAAATGTCATTATCCATGTTTGAAATGAGTTTGGAAAGGTTTTGGATGAATTGGAAATGAAAATCTGATGAAGCATGAAATTCTGGGCAAAACCTTCTAGAAGGTCACAACAACCATTTGGAAGGTTAGTGTAAATTTTATGTCCAGTAGGTAAAACCTACCGGAAGGTTCATCAATTTTTCATCCAGTGGGCAAATCTTCCGGAAGGTAAATAAAACCTTCCATTATAAATTAGTCCAATAGGTAAAACCTTCCGGTAGAAATTTTCCAGTGAGCAAACCTTCCGGAAGGTCCATAAGAAAACCTTTCGGAAGGTTTTCCAAAAATCTAAAATTTTAAGAATGCATTGTTATACTCTTGGGCTAGGTGTTCTTTGGTTCTAATGACACAAATGGACCTTAAATGAGATACATTGGGGTATATTAAACCTCGATGGGATTAAATGATAAAAGAAAACACGGATCCTCGTGTGAATTGTAATCCCGGTTACAGGGATGTGATAGATGTGAAGTCGGGTTATGTAACAATCACGGATATTTCTGTAGGTTGATGGGTGGTCAACGGGACCCCCGGTTTTAGGGGCATCACAACTTGGTAATAGAGCTTAGGTCAAAGATTTTATATTGGCCTTGTGGGAAATAAGTCTATCATCTTTCATTGCGAGAGTGAAAGAGGTTTGGACCTCATGGTGTAGCTTAGACTCTGATACCAGTCACAGCCTGGTATCAGAGCATAGGTATACGGATTACCTAGGGCTTGATGGGCATTGGGTCTAGACCATTGCATGCATTGTACATTTCATCTTATATGCTTACATTTTGCTACATGATTACGTGCTATGTGATTATGTGCATTATATACATGGTAAAATATATATGGAAAGAGACACTAAGGTTAGAAAATATAACCTTGGGGGTCGAAAAAGAAATGAACGGGATAGTTCAAGGTATAAATGTTTACTAGTGGGTGGCATAGACTCTATTAGGGAAATAAGGAGATAAATCTCAATGTTTCAAGTTTGATCCCTACCTTGGGATGTTATGTGAATGTTCTATTGTCATTTGACATGTGTGTAGATGGCAACTAGAGGAAGGGGACGTCGGAGCGGATAGAACAATGACCAACAACCACCGGCTTTTGACCAACAAGCCTTAGTGGAGGCTATTGGTATAGTGGCTACTACCATAGCACAGGCTAGTGCTACGGCAGCCACTATTGCACAGACTGGTGCAAGTGGGGGACAAGGAGGCTCAAGTAACCTCCAGATGTTCAAGGCACATCAGCCTCCAGTCTTCATGGGAGGGGCGGATCCTATGGTGGTTGACCATTGGTTCCGGCAAGTCGATAAGGTATTGAGGGCTATGGAGATCACCTCCGATGCCATCAAGACAACCCTAGCAACATTCTAGCTAGAGGGGGAATCCCAATTGTGGTGGGATTGGGTGAAGGACTCCAAGAACTTGGAGGTCGTGACTTGGATAGAGTTCAAAGAGCTCATCATGGGGAAAGTACTTCTCGGTGGCTTCTAGACATGCAAAGGCCCAGGAGATTTTAGACTTGAGACAAGGAACGATGTCGGTGATGGAATAAGTGTCTAAGTTCATGGAATTAGCACGTTTCGCCGATGATTATGTGGCCACAAACTTGGCCAAGGTGAGGAATTTTGAGGATGGTTTAAAGTTGTCCATCCAGGGTAAGATTGTGGGGCTTCTTCTGTAAGACTTGGACTCGATGGTCCCCACAGCTATGACCATTGAGAGGGAGATAGAAGATGCACAGAACATCTGGGAGGCGGGTGTTAAAGATAAGAAGAAGGAGGGCCAATCCTCTTCTTCTAGTTTGGGGAAGAGATAAAGGACTTTTACTCCTCAAGGGTTCCAAGGATAGGGTCGTGGCTCTCAAGGCCAAGGCCAAGGTCAACCCTCCCAAGGTGGGAGAAATTAAAAACCATTCTATCAGGCAGGCCAAAGGACTTGCTATCATTGCAATCAACTGGGGCATATGAGGCGGGATTGTCCTCAGCGGCAAGGATTCCAAAGCTATGGGACAGCTCAGTCCCAGTCTTCAGTGGGGCAACCACAGACACAGTACATTCCTCCCTACCCCACTATGGGCCAGGAAGCCAGTATTAGTTTTAAGGTACTACACAGGCCCCTACTACTTCATGAGCGGGGACTCCGCAATTAGGCCAAATAGGCCAGGGCATGGGTCGAGATCGAGGCCAAGGCTCACAAGCCAGGACTTCGGGAACCCAAGGGCATGTCTACACCATGGTGCCGCAGACTAAGTTGGTAGATCCGTCGGTGATACAGGGTACATTCCTACTCTCTTGCTTATGGGCTAGAGTGTTATTTGATTCTGGTGTATCGCATTCTTTTATTGCTGCATCATGTGTGAAAGACTTGGGCTTAGAGGTTGAGACCTTGGAAAAGCCACTACATATGAGTTCTCTCCTAGGAGCTAGGGTGAGAGTTGATCAGTTATGTCGGGACTATGAGTTAGAGATCTCAAGGATTCTACTCACTATGGACCTTAGGGTCCTGGACATGTCGAAGTTTGAGGTGATCCTTGGCATGGATTGGTTGGTGGTACATCGAGTCGTCATTGATTATGATAGGAAGAAGGTCACTGCTTACACACTGGATAGTGTCTATTTTAAGTTCCAAGGGAAAAAGCATGATGTTTTAACCCAAGCCGTGTATAACTCTAGATGACACGGACAGTTGATGGGTTGTCTTGCAAGCCTTATCTTGGAGGACGAGGGGCGACAGGAGTTAGGTCTACCTCGGGTTGTATGTGAGTATGAAGATGTTTTTTCAGATGAACTACCGGGATTACCTCCCCATAGGGATGTAAACTTCACCATTGAGTTGCATCCCAGTACATCGCCCATTTCTATGACTCCACATAGGATGACGTCAGTTGAGTTATAAGAACTCAAGGTCCAGTTACAAGAATTATTAAACTAGGGCTTTATTAGACCAAGCACTTCACCTTGGGGCGCTCCAATATTGTTTGCCAAGAAGAAGAACAAGACCCTTCGATTGTGTATAGATTATCGGCAGTTAAATCGGGTAACTATCAAGAATAGGTACCCTTTGTCGAGGATTGATGACTTGTTTGATCAGCTGAGAGGAGCGCAGATCTACTCTAAGATAGATCTCCGCACTAGTTACCATAAGTTAAGGGTTAGGGAGGAGGATATCCCTAAGACGGTGTTTCAGACGCGGTATGGGCATTTCGAGTTTACAGTCATGTCTTTCAGATTGACGAATGCTCCAGCGGCATTCATGGATCTCATACATAGGGTGTTTCAACCCTACCCTACCTAGATCAATTTGTTCTAGTCTTTGTTGACGACATCTTGATCTACTCCAAGTCTGAGGAGGAGCATGAGGATCACTTGAGGATTGTTCTCCAAATGTTGAGAGATCATCAATTGTACACCAAGTTCAGCAAGTGTGAATTTTAGCTTACTGAGGTGAAATTTTTGGGACATGTAGTGTCGGCTTTGGGTGTATCCGTGGACCCGAAAAAAGTGGAAGAAGTTATGAATTGGGGGAGACTGAAGTCAGTCTTTGAGATACGCAATTTCTTGGGATTGGCGAGGTACTATAGGAAGTTCATTGAAGACTTCTCTCGATTAGCTGCTCCTATGACCAAGTTGATCCAGAAGGAGGTCAAATTTGAGTGGAATGATGCTTGTGAGAAGGCATTCCAAGAGTTAAAGAGGAGGCTTACATCAGCTCCTATTCTGATAGTTCCGAAAAAAAGATAGAGGTACACAGTATATTGTGATGCCTTAAAGGACGAACTCGGTTGTGTATTGATGCAGTTTGGGAGGGTGCTGGCTTATGGTTCTTGGCAGTTAAAGAATCACAAGCAGAATGACCCCACGCATGACATAGAGTTGGCGGCCATTGTCTTTGCCTTGAAGGCTTGACACCACTATTTATACGGTGAGCAGTTCGAGGTATTTTCGGACCACAAGAGTCTGAAGTATATTTTTACACAGCGGGACCTTAACATGAGGCAACGCCGGTGGAGGAATACTTGGAAGACTACGACTTCATTTTGCATTATCATCCCGGTAAGGCAAATGTGGTGGCTGATGAACTCAGTCGGAAGTCACCAAGAATCTTGGCTAGTATGGCTTCTCGGGAGTGGCAGATGCTCGAGACTGTAGGACAGTTCGGGCTACACTATAGAGATTAGACTCAGGGTATTTTGGAAAGTTTAGTGGCTACACCTTCCCTACTGAGCAAAGTGATTGAGTCTCAAGGACAAGATACAGAGTTATCATCCATCAGGGACTAAGTACAGTTAGGTACAGGTGACGAGGGTTGGGCCATTCACTCGGATGGTAGTCTTCAGTTTAGGGGAAGGATTATGGTTCCCTAGTCTACGAAATTTAGAGAGGAGATTCTTTGAGAGTTCCATTGTTCCCGTTTTGCTGTGCATCCAATTGGCACGAAGATGTACCATGATCTTCATCGCCGGTATTATTGGAATGGAATGAAGAGAGACATTGGAGACTTTGTCAGACGATGTCCCACGTGTCAGCAGGTTAAGGCTGAACACTAGAGACTAGCAGGATTACTCTAGCCCTTGGAGGTAGCTGAATGGAAGTGGGAACATATTACGATGGATTTTGTGACTCACTTGTCACGGACATCGCTGGGACATGATGCAGGTGTGGGTGATTGTGGATCGGCTTACGAAGTAGACACACTTTTTGGTAGTGCGGATGACCTTCACACTGAAGGAATTCTGTAGGTTGTATATACGGGAGATCGTCCGGTTGCATGGGGTGCCCGTATCTATAGTATCAGATCGGGATCCCAGGTTCATGGCTCATTTTTGGGAGAGTTTTCAGTGAGTCATGGGGACACAGTTGATGATGAGCACTGCTTTGCATCCCCAGATGGACGTTTAGTCGGAAAGGACTATCCAGACATTAGAGGACATGCTACAGGCATATGTCTTAAATCTCAAGGGTAGCTGAAAAGATCACTTACCCTTAGTGGAGTTCGCCTACAACAACAATTATCAGGCGAGCATACATATGACACCCTATAAGGCATTATATGGGAAGCCTTGTCGATCTCTGGTAGGTTGGATGGAGGTGGGAGAGAGACCTTCTACGAGTCTGAATTTAGTTAGCGACACCTCGAAGAAGGTAAACCTTATACGGAAGCGTCTTCTCACAGATCAGAGTCGGAAGAAGAGTTACGCCGACAAACAGTGACGACCTCTAGAGTTTGAGGTGGGAGATCATGTCTTCTTGAAGGTGATGGCTAAAAGAGGAGTGGTCAGGTTTGGCAAGCGGGGAAAGCTGTCACCGAGGTACATTGGGCCCTTCGAGGTACTCGAGAGGGTAAGTACAGTTGCTTATCGATTGGCGTTACCGCCAAATCTATTAGGTGTTAACACGGTATTCCATGTCTCTATGCTTTAGAAATACACCCTGGATTTGACTCATGTGGTGGATTGGGGAGAGCTTGTGGTTGATACTAATGGGACCTTTAAGGAGGGACCGGTGCGCATCATGGATAGCCGGAATCAAGTTTTGTGAGGCAAGACTGTGAGACTAGTGAAGGTGTTGTGGCAGCACCAAGGAGTGGAAGAGGCAACATGGGAGCGTGAGGATACCATACGCACTAGTTATCCCTTCTTATTTGAGGATGGAGGTACATTCGTATAGTCATTTGATATTATATGACTGTTACATATGCATAGGATTGAATGTGTATGTATGTGTAAATTTCGGGGTCAAAATTCTTTTAAGGGGGCAAGAATGTAAAACCCGAGAAAATTTGAACTTTTTTGGACAAATGACACAATAGTAATTTGTCACTATTATGCGGGTTTAAAATACATATTTCTAAAGAGCTCGAATGGAGCAATAGACTTCGCCATTGGATTCGTATCACGAAATTGAGATGTCATGTCAAAATTTATCGAATTCCGAGATAGTCGAATTTTATACATTTTTCGAGACAATTGGATGACGAATGAACTTTCAAAGGTCCCCAAAAATAGAAATTATGAAATTTTCTTATAATTGAGTAAATTTCAAATAAAATTAATTTGAACTAAAATCGGAATTTAATTAAGTTGTTTCGGCTTAAAAACAAACCTAGAAGTGATAAACAAGCGGGATAATGTGGACTGCGCAATTAAAAGTATAAATAGGGGCAAAATATCTAAAAATTCAGATATTTCTCACCATTTGGCTAGCTGAGTTTAGGCGTGTGAAGAGGAGAAGAGAGAAAATAGAAATTTTAAGCTTTCTTCTCCGATTTTTGAAGTTCCATTGGTCGAAATCCATCAGACCAAGAGTTAAAGTTGGTCTACGTGACGAGGGTTACGCGTGTGTACCAAGAACGAAGGATTTCACCGAAGATCCAAGGGGAGGATTTTGTGAAGTCAAGAGTTTATAGAGCTAGGAAGGTGTCTTGAAGCTTCTAGTTTTCATCTTACGCTCCAAGAGGTAGGGTTTCTCCTACTTTAGTTCACTTTCTTACCTAGGGTGTATTATGAATGGGGTAAGGGTTTGGAATAACCTAAGTCACTTGACTATGGTTAAGGAATAGAGGAAATAAGTACGGAATTGGCTCAGACCAAATCCTAGCAAAGTTTAGTATTGGGGAGGTACTTGTGCAATCCCTTAAAACTTGATATCTTGAGCATGTCATATGTTTTATAGTGCTTGTACATGAAGTGTGTTGTTAATATGCTTATAAAATGTGTTGGAAGGAAATGTTAATATGTGCTAATTGATGTATTAACAATGTGAAAATTTATAGTAATTACATGTTTTCATTGAAATTGTCATGACATATTTGAGATATGTGGTTAAATGGCTCAAGTGGCATTCTTTATATATGAGTATGACAATGATTACACAATGGTTCATTACATTGCATATTGCATGGGGAAAATGCATCACATTCATGGGCTTAGACATGAGTATGGGTGTGTATACATGATTTAATCAATACCACTCTTGGTGATTGATGTGTGGACTTGGAGATGTTGGATCGAAGATCCCATGGAGTCGCATGTTGCATAAGAAAAACTTGTGTCGATTATAGCAAGAAAGGCTAGACACTCCCTCGGGTGAAAAACCCGGCTACATGGTTCATACACTTCCCTGTGGTAAAATTCCAAAAAAGTGTAATGGCATACAGAGTCAATCGGTGTGATTCCAGAATCTGATACCCAACAAAAACACATGATTTTGTAATACAAAGTTCTCATTTGATGGGAGACATCCATGAATAAAATGGTTTTATAAACATATAGTTGGTATTTCAAAAATGATCATTGAATGTATTTCATCAATGATAAAGGTTTTACACTTGCATTGCATAGTGTGGTGAGAGCCAGTGAGGGCTTGGGTTGATGTGCGTGAGTGAATCTCATTTCATTCATGGCATGGCATGATAGATTCCAACATGAATCATGTATATTCTTGATTGGAATGATTATATGATTGTGAATGTTGTATATGAACATTGCATATGCACTTAGGTTGGGGAGTAGCCTCTGTAAGAAATATTCTATTGAGTGTTGGCTCATCCTATACAGGAAACATTTCAAGTGCGGGATTCGTACTGGGAGAGGACTCGTATTTGGGGCCTCAACGATGAAAAAAAATTGACTTGTGGCTTTTGTGGCATATTTTATGTAATCTTTGTTAGAACAATGTTTCAACATGTAAAAATTATGCAAATGCATGTAATAGAACTTGTATGGATCATGTATAATGTAGAAAATGTCATTATCCATGTTTGGAATGAGTTTGGAAAGGTTTTGGATGAATTGGAAATGAAAATATGATGAAGCATGAAATTCTGGGCAAAACCTTCCGGAAGGTAAGTAAAACCTTCCAGTAGAAATTAGTCCAATAGGTAAAACCTACCGAAAGATCCATAAAACCTTCGGGTAGAAATTTTCCAATGAGCAAACCTTCCGGAAGGTTTTCCAAAAATCTAAAATTTTAAGAATGCATTGTCATACTCTTGGACTAGGTGTTCTTTGGTTCTAATGACACAAATGGACCTTAAATGAGATACATTGAGGTATGTTGAACCTCGATGAGATTAAATGATAAAAGGAAACACGGATCCTCGTGTGAGTTGTAATCCCGATTACAGGGATATGATAGATGTGATGTTAGGTTATGTAACAATCACGGGTATTTTCGCGGGTTGACGGGTGGTCAACGGGACCCCCAGTTTTAGGGGCGTCACATTGAATTACCTGACCTATTTCATGATTAGGTACACAACGTCTTATTATTTAATCTTTACAATATTTAAACAAATAAGAATCTTCCCAGAAAAAGTTACGTACCTCACTTAGAAATTTATTTCTATCAAAACAAGTATAATTAAAGGGAATAGTACCAGTAGCTAGATAATTAGCTATATCTACATACTATGGTAATTCTATTACTGCTAATAGTTGTTCATCTGGAAAGGTTTTTCTAATCGGAGTTGGTTCTTTCTTTATTTCATAGTTTAATCTTGACAAGTGATCAGCTACCACATTTTCTGCTCCTTTCTTATCTTTGATGATTAAATCAAATTCTTGTAGTAATAATATCCAACGTAGAAGATGTGGCTTAACATCTTTTTTAGTAAGTAAGTATTTTAAAGCTGCATGATTGGTAAATACAACAATTGATAATCTAACCAGATATGAACAAAATTTATCTAATGCAAATACAATAACAAGTAGTTCTTTCTGTGTGGTTGAATAGCTCATTTGTGTATCATTTAGAGTTTTACTCGCATAGTATATAACATAAGGTTTTTTCTCTTTTCTTTGCCCTAGTACAGCTTCTATCGCATAATCACTTGCATCACACATTATTTCAAAAAGTAACGACCAGTCAGGAGGTTGCATAATAGGTGCAGAAATAAGCATATTTTTTAATTTATCCAAAGCTACTTGACATGCTTCATTCCATTCAAAGAGTGTATCTTGACATAACAAATTACATATAGGCTTGGCTATTAAACTAAATTTTTTATAAATCTTCTGTAAAATCCTGCATGACCTAGAAATTAGCAAATATATTTTTTTTTTTGGTGAAGGCAGGTTAGCTATCAGATCAATTTTTGATTTATCAACTTCAATTCCTTTTTTAGATACTATATGACCTAAAACAATACCTTGTGTAACTATGAAATGATATTTTTCCCAATTTAAAACAAGGTTTGTTTCTTCATATCGAATAAGCACTTTTTCAAGATTTTCTACATATATATGAAATGAATCCCCATATACTGAAAAATCATCAATAAAGACTTATAGATATCGTTCTACCATATCATTAAATATACTAACATACAACGTTGAAAGGTAGTTGGTGCATTACATAGTCCAAAAGGCATTCTTTTATATGCAAAAGTGTCAAAAGGACATGTAAATGTAGTTTTTTCTTGATCATCTATCGCAATTTCAATTTGATTATAACCAGAGTATCCATCTAGAAAGCAATAATATGCATGACTAGCTATTCTTTCTAAAACTTGGTTAAGAAAAGGCAATGGAAAGTAATATTTTCTTGTGAGTGAATTTAGCTTCCAATAGTCAATACATACACACCAGCCTGTGACTGTACGCATTGGGACTAATTCATTTTCTTTATTTTGTATTGCAGTAATACCAAACTTCTTAGGAACTACTTGTGTATGACTAACCCATTTACTATCAGATATAGGATAGATAATATTTGCATCTAATAGTTTAAGTACTTCATTGCAAACTACTTCTTTTAGGAGTGAATTTAATCGTCTTTGCATTTGACGAGATGATTTAGCATTTTCTTCTAAATATATACAATGAGTACACAGCAGTGGGCTTATACCTTTTATATCAGCTATTGCCCATCCAAGAACACTTTGATGATTTTTTATTACTCTTGTTAATTCTTTTTCTTGACTTTCATATAATTTTGATAATATGATTACAGATTGAATTTCATTTTTTTTCCAGAAAAACATATTTCAGATTAATTGGAAGTGGTTTTAAATCTAGTTTAAAGATTTTAACATTGGATTCTATAGATTTAGACAACATATTTTCACATTCTGGATTTCCTAGATTTTTTTATTTATCTTCAGATACAGATTTTACTGTGTATAAATCTTTTTCCAAAAAAATCTTTTCAAAAAACTTTTGGGTTAATGTTTCAACACAATTTATTTCATGTACTTCATCTTCTTCTCTAGGTTGTTTAGCACTATTAAAAACATTTAGTTCCAAGGTCATACTTCCAAACGAAAGTTTCATGATTCCATTTCTACAATTAATCAAAGCATTTGATGTAGCTAGGAATGGTCAACCTAGAATCAAAGGTATATATGCAGATTCATAATAAATTGGTTCCGTGTCTATAACAATAAAATATGTTGGAAAATAGAATGAAAATAACATCTTCCACAGTTCCTCGTAAAATTTTTATTAATCGGTCTGCTAATTGTAGTGTAATATTGGAAGGTTTTAGTTAACTTAATCCTAATTGTGTATAGACTAAATATGACATTAAATTACAACTAGCTCCAAGATCTAGCAGAGCTTCTTTAATTTAGAAATTTCCAATGATGCATGAGACTATAGGACTACCCGAATCTTTGTACTTAAGAAAAGTATCATGTTGTATTATAGTGTTAACTTGTTCAGTTAGGAATACTTTCTTTGGTACATTTGTTCTTCTCTTTACTGTTCAAAGATCTATTAAAAACTTAGTATAAACTGGAACTCATTTTATTACATCCAACAAAGGAATGTTCATTTTGACTTGTTTGAACAGTTCAAAGATTTCAGATTGATCTTTTTCAAAGGAAAGTTTCTTGATCCTTTGAGGAAAAGGTAAAAGAATAGGACATGGTTGATCTTTTTCATTTTGTATTTCTGATTGCTTTGACCAAAGGTTCAGATTCAAGTGGTTCATTAACAGGAATTGACTTCCGTATTTTCTTTGAAATTTATGGTTTAATAGTTTTGTCAATTATTTTACCACTTTTTAGTGTTGTGATTGCTTGTACTTGACTTGGAAAGGATTCAAATGACACAGCATTAGTTTGATTCTAACTTTGTGGAGGTTTAGGTTGAGATGAAAATTTATCCTTTTCGGGCATACTGAGAGACTGAGTCAACTTAGCTAGATAACTTTTGATATCTTCAATACTCTGTAAAGTTTGAGCTTTAAAATCATTAAAACCTTAAGTTGTTTGAGTGTTAAAATTTATTTGACTTTGAATAAATTGATTCATAGTATCTTCCAAAGTTCTTCTTTGTAGGGGTTGATATGACTGATAACTTTGTTGATTTTGTGGTTATGGTGGATCTTGTGTTTGATTTGTGTGTTGTGTATTTCTCCAACTAAAATTTGGATGATTTCTCCATCATGGGTTGTAAGTTTCAGAATATGGATTTAAATAAAGCTTATTATTATGAGTTGGAACAGCATTAGATTGTTCAATTAACACTTCTTTAAATGCAGGTATAGTTGGACACTCTGCTACAGGATGTCCTGACAATGCACAAATTTCACCGATTTGATCAGTAGTTGATACAAAAGATACTTGTTTAATTTTTTCATCTCTAAAGCTTCTAGTTTTCGAGATAAACATGTCATTTTTGCTCTTAAATCATCATCATCTTTTAACATATATTGTCCTTTTTCGAATGTAGATGGCTTAGTTTCTATTATATTTGAAGAAGTTGAGTCCCACATCTGAAAACTCTCAGAAATAGTATCAAAAAATTGAAATACTTCTTCAGGATTTTTACTCATAAATTTCCCTTGCGCCATCATTTCAACAAATTGTCGCATTGCAAGTGAAAGAGCATCATATAAAAAACCAACTAAGGTCCAATTTTCAAATGCATGATGTGGACAAACTTGGAGATGATCTTTAAATCTTTTCCAACATTGATAAAAAGTTTCACTTTCTTTCACAGAAAAATTCAGTATTTGACGTCTTAATGTATTGGTACGATGTACAGGAATTTTTTTTTTTAAGAACTCAGCTTGTAAAGCTTGCCAGTTTGTGATTGAATTAGGTCTTAAAGAGCTAAGCCATTGTTTTGCTTTATCTTTTAAAGAAAAAGGAAATAGTTTTAGTCAAACCATTTTAAAATTATCTTTCAATGTTCCACAGACTTCTTCAAATTTTTTCATATTAACATATGGGTTTTCAGTTTCTAGACCATACTTAGTTCAATAATTGTATTGTTCCTGGCTTAATATTAAGATTTGGAGCATCTGTTGGAAAAGCAAAACATGACGGGACATTAGTTCGTGTAGGGTGTAGATATTCTCTTAATGGTCGAATATTTTGAACTACTTCTTGTTCTCTAAGTTGTTCTTCCCTAGGTACGTTTCTAGCCATACTTAGTTCAAATGATTCTTGTGTAGATGAAGATGATGAAGGTGAAGGAGATGATTGGTTTACAGATCCTACAGATGAATGAACAGACATAAATTATTTAAAAAGAAAACACACTTTATTTACATATAATACAAATAAATAACTTTTTTATCTTATTTAATTTTAAATTACCATAACTCCTCGGCAACGGCGCCAAAAACTTGATTCGCACTTTTTAGTGATCGGATTAATATTATACACCCAAGTATAAGTGATTGAATTGTAGCTTTCTCGGTTTTTAAGTCCAAGTATCGATCCCACGAAGAGTTTTAATAATTTGGAAACGAAATAAAATAGTTAAGTTGCTAATTCGAATAGGACACAATATGATAGCTTATGATGTGAGCTTAGATTGATAACTAGTCTAAGTAAACATTTATGTGCAGATAGAGTAAGACAATAATAAAAACTATCCTTTAGTTCAAGGATCTCATATGCGTTATATCGGTTAAATACTGGAAATGCTACCTTATATCAATCAACTTTCATGTTACTGGCAAGTCAATTGGTAGGTCTAATGTATATAAACCATCACACATCAACTTCTTAGGTTAGCTGGTGGTATCCATGACAATTGATTAATCCAAGCAAACCAAAAGGACAAGTCATTCATGAGGAATACTTGAATTATTCATTTGTATTCATAATAGTTGGTACATACATAATAAACCATAACACAGCCACTTCTTAGGTCAACTGGTGGTAGTAGTCATAACACAACAACTTTTTAGGTTAACTGGTTATAGATGTGTCAATTGACTAATCTAAGCAAACCAGAAGAGCAATTCATTCATGAGGAATACTTGAATTATTCATTTGACTCTATCTGTGATATATATATATATATATATCAGTTAAACATCTTCAGCATTCCAATGGAGGATAAACCATACCGATAGGAATGTCGTGGTTGTTAGACTGGCAATATTATCCTTTATACCAGTTAAATGATCTGAGTAATCCAAAAAAATAAGTCATTCATGAGAATCACTTAGGTCATTCATTTAATAGTTATATATATATATATAAGTTAAACCCTAATAACCCAGAAGGATCATTTAGGTTTTGTACCATGCATCAGTTACCATCCTCAGCGTTCCGGTGGAGGACAAGTCATACCGATAAGAATGACGTGGTTATTTTACCGGCAGGTTGATGATGCACTGATGACATACTTCCAGGCACAGCACCGAAGGTACATACATCACTGTATCACACATGAAGTATATAATACATAAATATATAAATATATCAAACATCAACATTTCTAGAATTTAGCCAGTATTATACATATGTTTACCTCTCACTCGAGGATATACAGAACTACTCACGCCCCATTACTACAGAAAAGCAAGAAGTGTAGGCAGTTTTCATTATAACTAAAATTAAAATACAGAATCTAAACTGTCTTTCATAAGGAACAACTGAAACATAATCACATTTATTATCAGTTATGACAAAAAGGTGACGACAGTTCAACTATTCGAATAGAAAGATACAACAGAAATGTAGAAGTACAAAGTTTGGACTGAAGTGCATCACGGACCGGATCGTTTTGGCAACTTCTCTTTTTCTCTTTCTCTTTTCTCTCTTGGTTTTCTCTTGGTTCTCTCTTGGTTCTGGCCTGCTGAAGAATGAATGAGGGCATGGCTATTTATAGAGGAGAGGAAGCAAGAGCTGGCAGATCAAGTTCAGCTGTCAAAAGTGACAGTCCGGACGCCACCACCACCGTCCGGATGATGGAGCTTTGCTAGATTTTCCCACTAGCTTTGTATGTTGACTCCTATTGTGTCGAAATTGCACTTTGGCCTTTGTTCTTTTATGCTTTTATACATTACTCCTTACATTGTGTAGTAATTCTGCATTAAACCTGAAACTTTTTAAACATAACATACATCAAACCCTAATTACGCACAAACCCTATTTATCTCTAATTAATAGTTTTTATCACACTAATTTGACTTTATTAAATGTTCTAATTTATGTATTGATTAAGGTTAATCAGAAACTTCCCTTGGAACCCTGTCCACTTGGCTCATATCTTTCCCTTTTTGCCTGCTCACTTGCATTTTCCATTTCTTTTAGATCGGCTTCCACAATCAGGGTTTTGTTGTATAATTCTAAAAATGTGGTTAACTCCAGCATCGAAATACGGGATCTAATATTATAATGTAGCCCCATCTGAAATCTTCAGCATCTTTGCCCCTCATCTACTACAACAGAAGGCATAAATCTGGACAAAGTATTAAATTTGCCCTCGTATTCCTTCACTGTCTAATTCCCTTGCTACAAATGTAAGAATTCATTTTGTTTCTGGTATTGATAACTCGAGGGAAAATCCTTCTTGTCAAAACCATCTGTAAACTGCTACCATGTGAAAACTCTAGGAACTGAACTAGCCTCCCCCTTAGTGCACACTGGGAGCAATGCTCTTTCCATAGCCTCCCACCAATACCAGGCCTCCTTCGCTAACATAAAAGTGGCCAGCAGGAATTTATCTTCCTCACCAATTCCCATTACTCTAAATATATTTTCAATGCATCGTAACCAGTTCTCTACTTCCAATGGACTTTCAGTTCCCATAAATATTGTTGGATCAAGCTTTTTAAACTATTCGTACAATGTATCCCTGGGCTTTACTATTTCCACCTGCGTTGTATGTTGCTCAAAATACTTAACTGTTGCCTCTCACAATTGCCTAGCCCCTTGATCTCCTGGTTCCTCCTTGACCTGGGGTCTTTTTCCCCCATCTCCTACCCAAGCAGATGACCCTTCTCCCTTCATGTATCATTGTAAAACATGTGAATATCGTATATGGGTAATGATAACATGCAATATATATTCTACACACTCACATGAACCTCTAACACCCCACCTAAACAGACCAATCTCTAAGTCCACTGTCACGCTAGACTCAACTCAACTAAAAAATTATAAACTTTAACTCTGATACCAACTAAATTGTCACACCCCATCCCCGTTTTCCAAGGATGAGACACGACTAGGTTTTTGATACACCTGTTTACGAATATATAATTTGAATTAATAAAACACCAATAATTTCACAGGTGCAACAACACCACCCATCACCTTAGGCATTAAGCATGATGGTAAAACATGTCTCATAATCTGTACCAATTGTTTGTTTCCCAGGTTATAGACATATATAAAATCCCACACCTACATAGCATACATCACAAAGTATGCTTGTTGAGTCTGTTTACAAACATTTACTAATAACATGTCATAATAATTTCTCACAAATATAATATACAACCCATCAATTAGTCATACCGACACTCAACCTGAGTGATATCATACTAACGTTGTACAAGACTCAATCGATTGAACAGTGGACTGGTTTGCACTTTCCTTTATAGTACTTGAAAAGGAAAAACTATAGGGGTGTAAGTTAAACCACGCGCTCAGTGAGTATACATGCTACATATGAAATGATAATGATAATAATATACTGAATTAGGTAGATACTATGTATATACGTGCATCAAACAACAGAATCAATCCAATTCCAAAGAATTCACAAGCTACATCACATTCATACTACCCCTCATCCGGTAATCGATCCCACATAGATCCGTGTTTTCCGAACCTCTCAGGGACACCACAGTGCTAGCACACCACTGCACGCCCAGTGATCAAGCATTGACACCCCTGTCTCAAACAGTGCGTCACATTCCACAATACATAATACACAATACAAAGCATCATTCAATCACAAAAGCACGTAGCACATAATCCTGGAGAATCACTATTAAATTCTATCATTTACTATCATCTTATAATAGCACTTCCAAAACATATAAAGATAGACACCCACCTCAAATGTACAGCTCTATGGCCCTTCGGTCCTAACGATGGATTCTTTTGGTGTTACTATATCTATTCCAACACCAACTGACTCACCTGTTCCACCCTAACATATTTGTAATTACAATATCAATATGTTTATCATATTTAATAGTTAATCATGCACTAATGCATGCAAAATGATGCACCCTAAAGTGTCCTGGTAACTCTAGTTACCGCACTATCCACTCACACACTAGCACTTTTATTCTAGGGATCACATTTTCTACCCAAATTTCTAAAATCACTCATATTAATCACAATTAGGATTAAGTAGGTCAAACACATTGACTGGAGGCCCATTTTCACATATTTTGACCCCGAATCCTAAAAATTGCACTTCCGACATTTTGTACCGGATTTCATATTCATTTACATTCGAAAGTCAGCATGCAAAATTTCAGGTCATTTGGATTAAAATTTACACATGTAATAATAACATTTAGAAATCAGGGTTTCGACATTACTGACACTCATTTCCAACCTCTATCATTCTTTTCTTTTAAGACCATTACACTTAAATTCACATAATGGTTTAATCAATGTAAAACCACCCCTAATTGAACCTTTAAACCACCCATTTCACTCCCATAATTTCAATTTCAACTTAACCCACTAAATGCTTCCCGAATATCTCAAATAATCATTTTCACACTTTTCGTACACTCGGTTGAATAGCAATTTAACACCCATTCTTAATAGCCCCTAATTGGTGTTAATAAAATCTGTTTTAAACTTAAAATAAAATAGCCCATTAATTTAACATAAAATAACCCACTAATTTATGTTTAATACACTTAATTTAAACTCACAAAAATATGTTTTGAAATTAAACTAAAACAGTCCATTAAAGTTAACCAAAATAGTCCATGAGTTAAATTAAATAGTCACTAATTTAAAACATGTTAAAACAGCCCACACATATACAAATACATATATACTAAAATTAATCACAACTCATTCTTAAATTGAATCCCACATACCTTCCTTGCTTACAGTTCAAATGGACACACACACATATATTTTTTTTCTCCTTTCTCCTTTCTCCTTTACTCTCCCTTACTCTCGGTTCCCAGCAGGTAAGAACACACACACACACACACACATTATTTTATAAATTAAACACACACACACACACCTAACCATAAGACGACTCACCTTTTTTTTTGGTAATTATGTTGGCCTCCCCCCAAGTTTTTAAATGATTTCAAAATCGACTCACTATTTTTTTCACACATGAAATTCTATAAATAGGACTCACTGATACATCACCAACAGGGTCCATATACCCAATATATGCTCACACACGTCATGTTTATAAAAGATTTTAATTTAATTAACCCTTTAATAATTTCACATAATTGTAATTTAGCCCACAAATTTATGCTAATATGCATGCAATGCCTAATCGGGTCTCACATTGTTGACTTCTCCCTTGGTAGCTTGACTATCTTTGAAGAGCTCGGCGATTTTGGGCCCCTTAAGTGAACAGGGTCCTATCTAGGGAAACTACCTCCTCCTTAGTTGCAGCAAGAGCCCCTTAGGCTTTCTCAAGGTCGGATTGGAGTCTCTCACACTCTTGGACCTTGTACTAACGAGCATAGAAGCACTTGGCAATGACGGACACCTGCTAAGCCACCTAAAAGACAAAGGAAGAGGAGTCACACTCAGAAAGACGCTAAAACAGAAAGGAGAAATTCACAAGTGTTGAAGCCTTACCACCAATGAGTTTTGGATGAGGGTGCGAAATAAATGATTGCTCCCATGCCCCCGGTGAATCGCCATGTCGGCGTCAAAGTGGAGTGCCTCATTCACAGTGTAAGGAGTGTGAGGAGAGGCAACGAGAGAGTTGGCGATCCAGATTAGTTGGTTGTCTCGATCTTGGGTCGACGTCAGCGTCGGTGTAGGGGGTGCCTTTACCGCGGCCAGCACCATTATGCCTTTACTTTATTTTTCTCTCCTCAATTTGAGAATCTCTACTGTGGACTCGGCTGTATCTTGGTGGCGTCGGGTCAGCACAGACATCGACAGTTGGGGGCGTTGGAGGTGGTGCCCTCTAGATAGGCTCCCCTAAAGGACGAATCTATTCTTGGTTGGAAGAAATGGCCCCAGAGCCTGAGCCACGTCCCCGTCCTACAGTGAGTGCAGTTCTCTCTTTGATAAGGTTGATAGAGAGACGAGGTGGATTAGACATTGCAATCTCCAAAGTGTCTTCTTCTTCAAGGTTTTGAAGGATGTCGAAGTCTGGCCAAGTTTCTCTGCTCGAATTGCTTTCCTCGGCTTGGATGGTGGTGGATGGATCTCTTAATTCCTCGGCGTTGGTAGCTATGTCTTCGGTAACCTCTACCTCAGCTTCAGTGGCTCTGTTGGGTTCTTCTTCTAAATTTTCCCCAAATAATGCCAACCACCTTGCTCGGTTAAACGGTTGGGGAGTTTGCAAGACGTTTTTGTACCCCAAAGTGTAATCTAGCAACATGTGCGCAGCTCGCCCAAATCCGTTGTCCATCAATCCCCAAGTTGTGATGTTGTTGCCGGGGTTAACTTGATTTCTGAGGAGGGGTGGTAGATTTGCGTTGGAGATTCCTATAGGAAACCAAAAAAAGAAAAAGAAAAATAAGATCAACATTAGAAGCAAATGCAGAAGTGCCGAGGGACAAAAAGCCTAAAAGAGAGAGAAAAGTCGACGTACTTGTAGTCCGCCATTACTTGGGGCACCACAAGTCTACATACTCGGGGGCGACTCCTCTCTCCCACTAGTAGTCGAAGATGAGCAGGTCATCCTTATGCCTCTTGTTGGAGTCTGGAAGGTGGGTACAAGATACAAGGTGGGGTCTTGGGCCTTGAGGTAGAAGTTCTGATGTGGTATCACCCTCACCAAGGAGTAGCAGAAAAAAAATCTCCTCCAAGCTGAGATTCAATTGCAAACGCTCATTCAAGGCACCACCCCCATGATGATCCTAAAGGTGTTCAGGCAACATTGTCCCAAGAATAGGAAAAATCAAGATAGGAAACAAAGAAGAAGGGGTGGAGGGGAAATCTAATGCCACCTTCTATGATGACTTTGGTATAGAAAGGCATAGTCTCCTTGGTGCCGACGGTGGCACTGTGGAGACCAGGCACAAAGTCATTTACACTAACCCCGAGAAGTATAGAGTAGTGGGTCTTAAAGTTTGTGATATGTTGGTGACCCTTAATTATATATTTCCTCAACCTCGAGGGACTAGCCTCATCGGCCCCGACGTTCTGATCCCTACGACGCCTGGTCATGGAATGGACAGAAAGAGAGACTCGTAAGTGGGTTCCTAAGGATGGCTTGATGAAGATGGGGTGACAGTGGTACGAGATTGCTAAAAAAGAAGAAAAGAATGAGAGGTAGAAGGAGAACAATCATTAGTAAGAAAGAGGATAGGGGCAGTCACTCACCAAATAGATAGAGATTCACCGGAGGTGGGGGAACAATGGCTTGCGTTCCTCGCCAGTGAAAGTGGAAATGGAGGTGGCTTATTTGCTAATGAAGATGGGTCCTTTGCTGGTTAACAGAAACTCCGGTCAA
This sequence comes from Ilex paraguariensis, assembly GCA_963454935.2. Lineage (NCBI taxonomy): Eukaryota > Viridiplantae > Streptophyta > Magnoliopsida > Aquifoliales > Aquifoliaceae > Ilex > Ilex paraguariensis. The sequence goes on along the minus strand of CAUOFW020001866.1, from coordinate 15,190 downwards.
GGGTTTGCTAGAATCAAGGGATTCTAAGTGCTGGAAATGATACGAACCCTTAAACGAATTCAAGAACTCGCATGCAAATTGATTGAAGAATCCCCAAGAAAGTTCACAAATCAGATTATAAGGACTAAGAACCCTAGATCCAATGTTTTCAAGAAACAAAAACCCAAGGTTAAAAATTCAAGAAAAAAATGTCACACTCAAGATTGAGTGATAAGTTGATGAATGCCACAAGAAAAATTGATTCTTGATAAGTTCTTGAAATAGTTCTTGGAAGAACAATAAGGTAGAAAACTTCACAATACTCATAAAAAATGATATTTTGTATTTTACAAGGTCTTATGTGTGTATATAAAACCCTAAAACATGCCAAAACCAGCCAACAACCTAATTCTTACTTTTTAGCTAAGTTGTCTTAATCCAAATAAGAAAAGGAAACAAATCCTAATCTGCTAAGGAGACAAATCCTAAAAGGAGTTTATATTTTGACAATCCAAACCCAAATAGAAATAACTAAAGTTGGGCTTAAAACAAGTAATCAGCCCAAAATCCCTAAATAACCTAAATCAGCCCATACAACCACTTAATCAGGTTTGTTGGACTTGAATTAGATTAAAATAAACTTGAGGCCTTTTTCCCTTAAAGCCCATGCATGCTATGGTTGAAAAGCCTCCAAAGAGACTTGAATCAACTCATTCAATGTTTTCTTCATCCTTTTCGCTTTCGCTTGAGTTATAGGACCTCCATTTATGCTCAACGGATCAGATTGCATTGCATTAGGAAAATTGTAAAAGTGGAAGAGGAATGAGGACTCTCTATTTAAATAGGGCCAAGGCCCATCATTGCTCACAAATAATGAGAAGGGCGCATTAAATGAGGTGCAAGCCCTAAGGAAAGGGAAATGACTTCACAAGGAGGCAAGGATCAAACCCTTTCATCTCCCTCCGCCACATCATCCGTTTTCGTACAGAGATCAAGGGCTTTGGGGTAGTTGCTGGAACGTATTAGGAGATTTATAGGGGTTGACGCGTGTCCTCCACATTGATGCCCTCAGAGTTCTTTTGCAATTAACACGTGTCCTCGACATACATGGGCCCTGAGGCATTTGGTGTTCGACACGTCCCCTTGGCATCGAGAACCTTTGGAGCACCTTCTCTGTGACAAGTGTCCTTTTCACCAAGGTCCCCCAGAGCCTTCATCGCCCAACACCTGTCCTTGGCGTCTCAGGTTCCCCGAGGGACTCCCCCCACTTGGCACGTCACTTCGGCTTAATATCTCCCATGCGGGCGGTGCGTAATGTGTTGACGGTTATCATGACTTGGGAGCAAAGTTTGTTGTCAGTCATTCATCCCTCTTTCCTAGGCTATCAGGATGACAGGAGAGACAATCTGTTGGCCAATGATAAGGGCACAAGAGGAGTAAAGCTCTAAAGTGTTAGCCCCTTGGGCGGTAATAGACGAAAATATCCTCACGCATGCGCAGCCACAATGGGGAACATTAAATAATCCCTCAGAAGGATGGGGCATATTTATTGCTCGTCGAACCCAAAAAGGCAAGCATTAAATGCTAGGGGATCTAACCATTAAATACAAAAAACTTCTCTCATGTGAAGAGGAAGGCGCTCTGCACAAGGACTGTGCGCTATAAGATGTCTTCCAATGGGCCAATGAGGAGTTTTCTCCCCAAGGGACCTAGTTGTCCGCAATGATTAACTCCATTGAGGTATAAATAGCTTTCACAAACACAAGTCTAAGATATGTGAAATCTCACCCAAGCAATAGACCAGTGTCTTTCCACCCCTCTCTTCGCATATTGACTTGATCGTTAGAGGAGTCACGCCAAAAAACACTCTGACGCTCTTCTAACATTTCGTTTTGATAGGACTTAATTTGATAACTCAAAGGTGACCAGATAGTTTGCACAGAGCTTCATCACTATTTCTCAACATTCACTTATTGCGGAACCTCTGGCTTCCTAGGTAAACCCGTGTTAATTAAGTGAGAGATCTGTCAATTATTTATTATATAGAAATCATCGCGCACAACATTAGAAGTTCTTAAAATATGAGATTTATTTCATTTTGATCCATAATATTTTAATTTTATCATTTTGATCCATGAAATATTAAATATATTTCTATGTGATCCCTCAAATATACTACATCCAGTTTGCTAACGATTTTAATTATAAACTTGTTTGGCGATATCTAAATATGAGGAAAGAAAATAATTTAGATAATTTTTGATCAAATTTTTATCCAAAATTTGATTAAAGAGCTACATAAATTACATAATTTTAATCACGAGGTATCCAAATTTTGGTCAAGAGTTATCATATTACACATTTTTTTTATCAAGAGCTAGACAATATATTTTTTGTTCATATTTATGTATCACGTGATAAATTTATGATAAAATTTTTCTAGTAATTTGGATAATATTTACTTGAGAGACTATATAAAAATATATTCAATACCTTATAAACGAAAATGATGTAATTAAAAAATTGAGTACTAAAATGAAACAAAAGCTATACTTTGGAATCTCTCTGCAAAACCCGCTACTTTCGTGCACCAGAGAGCTCGTTGACTCACTGTTACGACGTCGTAGCTTTCTTATTTTAAGGTGACGTCCCTTGACCTTTTCCTTTCCCGCATCAATTATCGCCTTGACAACATCATCTCAGAAAGATATCGTCAACAACACTTGCACTTGGTGGGAGAGGGCGAGAGCGAGAGCGAGAGAGAGAGGGAGCGCAATGGCGTCTTTGATCAACAAACCGTTGACGTCTGTATACAGCTCGAAGGCGGAGTTGTGCCTCGAAGCTCGGTTCTTGAAACGGTGGCGTCCTGGGCTCACTTATCTGAGTCTCAAGAAGTCTAACAACGTCTGTTTTCCGATAGTCTGCAAAGCTGTGTCTGTTCAGCCACAAACGGAAGTCAAAGGCCTCAACATAGCTGAAGATGTTTCGCAAGTAAGAGATTCACTTTTTTTTTCTCATTGTAAGTTAGTTGAATTCTCATATGCGTCGTTTTCAGTTTGTTGAAAACTTCAGAGATTGTGTTAATTTTGAGGGTTTTTGTATTGTTTTGAAGGATGTTAATAATGGATAAGAGTCTATTTGGAATACTAAAATGAGAATTAATAAGTGGGGCGTTTTTTTCAATGTGTTGAAATATTACTCAGGCTAGTCAATAAGCTCATTTTTCAATATAATTCAAGATAATTTTATGTGCTTTTTGATTCATGGAAATTCAGTGAATTTCCTAATTTCTTGGTCGTTCTTACACTTTTTAGGAAGGTGTTAGTGTTGATAATTCATTGTTTATGTGCGTGCAAGATCCTGCACAATATAAAAAACGAGAACAGATCTCTCCCGTGGTGCACTCGAGTGAGCCGGTTGAATGACCAAACACGCTGCTTGGGACAGCCTGCAAGGTACGGTGGTAACCTGGAACGGCAACGGGAGACCCTGAGAAAGGAAGAACGATCCTGTAGGGCTGAAAGAGGTTCCTGGAACAAAGAAGAACAAGTTAGAAGGGCGTTGGAGTGTTTTTCGGCGTATCCCCTCCGACGATCTAGTCAGTCTTTGAGAGAGAGAGAGAGGAAGGAGAAAACACTGAGTGTGTATTGTAGTAAAGAGTTTGTTGTTGCATATCCGTCTTGCCTTTTGCAAGGAGTATTTATACCTCAAAAGCTCATGATTGCTGTCAGTGTAGTTAGTAGGTGATCATTAGGTATAGATAGTGTGCGCACTGATTCTGATGAGGAATGTCTTCTCTTCTTAAATGCTCGGGGTCCCGAGCAATCAATGCTTTGTCATCGGGATGCTGACGGTACAATGTGTTCCTCTCGGGGAGGATGCAATAAATGCTCTGTAATAGGAGCATTTATTGCCTTTCATTTCCGAGCCTTACCGCATTGAATGCGGTCTCATCAAGGGAATGGTGCAATTAATTGTTTGCTTTCCCAAGTCGCGTGTCAGCAACGGCATGCGTTTTCTCTGTTTCGATGTGATATCATTTGCCACGCGTCCATCTCTTAATGGCTGTGACCCCTGCATTCCAGTACGTTATGACACTGATTGTGTAAGACGAGGTCATGATGAATAGCCTAGACTAGCCTAGGCTAATGACCTGTACGTCAATAGCTTATCCTGGAGTAGAGGAAGCGTCTAGGACGGGATACCTCTCGGCACCGAGGAAAGGCTCATCTCGGGGACCGAGGGAGGTATGCCGACCGAGGTACATATCAGGCCGAGGCCACGTGTTGGTTGTAAAATATACTGAATGCATGATCCTATATGACGAGTACCTCGGAGGCGAGGACCTTTGCGCGCCGATGGTGCTTTATCTTATCAACAGTGTTTTGGTAATACCGAGGACACGTGTCTTCATCATGGAGTATCTCAGAAAAGTCCCATCAGTTTATAACATAATTTTCTAGAAATTATTAAGTGGATCTCTGTTATTTATTTGAAATTTGTGTTCTTTCAACATCGTACTTTTTTGAAGCTGTTGGTGATTATGATATCTAATTCACTGTCCATTTTTATTGACTCTTCAGTTTTCTTGTTTTCGGTATAACTTCAATTAATTTTTTTTCGGAATAATTGACTGTCAATAATTATGGTATACTGACTAGCTGTCCATGATATAATACGCAGCTGAAGAAATTTACTGCCTTTTCTATTGTCAATCAATTGAAATTTTTGTGTTGGCATAAGTCATTGACTGAAAATTTTATTGTGAATTCGCATATGTTATAAGTTCTATTATTTAGCACAATGAATTTGAGGAGTTCTTTTCTTCTGAGTCTATGATTGTTTAGATCAACTCTTGTTTTGAAGATAGGGATTTCTAGGGTCAAACAATTGATTGTTAGACTTCTGGATTTTTTTTCTCGATTTTTAATTAACCTTCTCTGCATGTAGAGTGAATGGAGAAAAGTGTTCTCAGAATACCTGGTATCATGATATATTCTACAATATCAAAAAGGGTTTTCTTGATTGTGAAGTGTTTTTTGGAGGTCAGCGTTTTTAGGTGTGATTGAGTGCTATTCGGGGTTCAATCGGTTTGTAACAAGGAAAGCAAATTTGCATGACATTTTTATATTGAAAGTTCTGAAATGATTGTTAGACATTTCAATAATGTAGATTTGTTGTGTCTTTGTGACGAGGTGAATGTGTCTAGTTATACCTCTCATCTTTATCTCCATTATTTGACATACACCTTCCAACAATAACGACAATGGTACTTACAATGCTTCGAAGGAGAAATTCATGGATTTATGTGAATGTTATGGTTACTAAGGACAATGTTTGGGGTGCACTGAAGTGAGCAAATGACCGGAAGTTGATGTCGATAACAAAGAAGCAATCTAAGTCTTTAGAGCATATTTATCTGATTCAGTTTTTTTTTTAAGATTGACTGTCAAGAACGATGTGGCTAGCATGTCATAATCTGAAATCTCAAAGTTAATAGGCTAATTTCATACTAGTACCCCTAGGAACATTTGTTTGATTGGGAGTACCCATAGGAACATGAATTCAATGAATTCTATCAAGTATATCAGTGGTTGGGAGTAAGTAGTCTAGATATTAAAAGGTCAACTCTTATTGTGATCTTAGCAAAGTCTGAGACTGAATGTAATTTTGTTATTCAGTAGGAGGCTGTTTTTTTTTTTTTTAAATAATTTTTTTGGCTGTCTTGATTAGGATTGGTTTAGCTAATTAATTCATCAACAATAAGAAACTAATGAAGAAAGATAAAACTTTATCTTTTGAGCATCTTATTGTCCTTGAGCAGAATGATGTCATGCAAATTATGAGTTAGGTTGCTTTTCTCAAATTTACATGGTTTCTCAAATAGGCTGTAGAGTAGTGAATCAAAATTGAAACCAAGTTGTAGGGCAATGAATCGGGGTTGAGCCGATCTTTAGAAGGTTGAATTAACAATAAATATATCTGAACATGCTGTCCTACAACTAAATTGGCAAGAAGCTAACTTGAGAAGCAATGAACCAAATAGAAAGAAGCCTCCAGGTCAAAGAACTATTAAACCATGATAGCCTATGGGAAGATCAACACTAACAATGTGCTTCAAAGGAGACCTAAGACTTGTTTTCTCCCTCAATGGTGTGTAATGTGTAGAAATGATAGTGAGAGTGTGGATCATTTATTTTTGCATTGTTCCATGGCATTCATACTTTGGAACAAGTTTTTTAATTTTATGGGACTTTGTTGGGTGGAGACTAGATCCATGGCTTCAATGCTTGATTTGGATGCTATTGGTTGGGGAGGAAAGAGGAAATAAAAAGAGGCAGACTCATTGGCGGGCACTTATTTTGCTATTATTTGAGTTTTTTGGTTGGAGGAATGTGAGAATTTTTGAGGATAAAAGTGAGGAGGTGGAAGGATTATGGGACACGATATTTTTCTTTGCTTTATTTTGGTCATCAGTGTCTAAGGAAATTGCGAATATTCTCTTTTCTGTGTCACTGCGTGATTTACACTTTTATGTTTATTTTTACCTATATTAAGGCCGGATACCTTATACACTCTACATAGGATTTGTAATTTTCTTTTTTATTATTTTTAATAAAAGTTATTATTTCCTATCGAAAAAAAATAAAACTATAAAACCGGTCTAAATATGCCTGGACCAGATGGATAGTGATTTGAACCTAGTCAAATTTGTAATGGCCTTGATAAAAAGCGACCCAAGATTGTGTCCCCGAAGAAGAATAGGGAACAAAACTTCAACGACGATAATCAACACACACGCCATTAACTACAATAAGCACTGACGACAAGCATACAAGAACATAGGCAGTCCGGAAAAACTGAAACCCACAACTGATAAAGACGCCAACGACGAAAGCTTGAAACTCACTGATATCTTGGCAACCACAATGAGAAATGAAGGCGACGAGTAACAATGACAACACTTGCCCCAAAAAGAAAATGACTCATTGTACCTTTATTATGCATATCGGCAAATCATCTAATCAGCCACGAAACATCAACATTGATGAATGCAACAAAGACCAAACTCGTAATGTTGTTGATTATATTATAGCATCAAGTCCAACATCAACAAACTAAAAACTGGCAATGTTGTTAGCACTGTTAGCCTTTGATACCAATGATCACTATTAATCTTGTTTCTCTCTTGCCCAACTTCATGTGCAAACCACGCTTAACAACAACAAAGTTAAACAAAATTGAAAAAAAAAAAAAAAAATAGAAGGAAGAAGCTATAAGATGCAAACCCTAAGCATAATGTTCTGATACCATGCGAAGTTCCTATTTTGTAGACGGAGAAGATTATGGGAGAATGAGGTGAGAGGAGTATAGGAATCGGTAACCCTAGCTTTCACCCATAACTCATATGTTTAGGTATCACTATAGAGAAGAAAAAACTAGTATATCCTCCGATGGTATACTCATTATAGTCATAAACTATAATACAACTAAACATAATTAGCCATTGAACATCAACTTGGCAAAATCGAAGTTCATTTCACATGCTTTAATACTAGATTCTGGTGGTATAACTTACATAATTTGGTGAGGAATTTAAATATTTTGGTGCCTACATCATGTGTTTTGTTGCTAAGACCTGTTAGGCAATGAAAATAATTTATGGTTTGTAATTATTTGGGACCTTAGTTTATCATAAGCTAATCTTGACTAGCCTAACTTGACTATGTGCCTTTGAGGTGAGCATTTCATTTGGGTACCAAAACAACCATAATTGATAGTCCTAGAAATATTATTTTATTTATGTTCTTCTGTTCTCTTGATAACTAAATGAGGGAAATGAATATTCATTCAGATACTGAAATGCATTTACTAAAAATATTTTGATTGTGGAAATACAATATTAGGATGTGAATAATTGGTTGAGATATTGAGATGCAATAATTTAACAAGATATTTTAGTATAAAAAAGGCAAATGGCCTACTAAGAAATGCACTCAATGGGGATTATACTAAAAGTTTTGGCATGTGCAACTAGATTTCCATATGAGGTTATTGCTGAGCTTTTACTTATTTTGATTTGCATGAGGCTTATAGATGCTGAGGAATAATGGACACAGAAGCAAAATTTAATAGTCACAAAGAAGAAAATGACATATATGGGTGCATATATGCAATAGTTTAGGTAAAATTTTCTAATTGTTATTTATGCATTTTTTTGGTTGGAAGTCAGATAGTTATAACGAGCAGTTGATTTTCTAATTTTATATTAATTTTTTTGAAGTCATGTTACTTTCCTTTTTCTAAAAAAATACCAATGCTGCATTGTAGAAATTCTTTATAAGGACATCGTTAGTCTAATTATAGGCATATGTGACACTGGATCACCATATATTTTTCTCTCTATCAATAATGCAATGGCGGTTTGACATTAAAAGAGGCCCTAGGCTAAATGCTAAATGAGGCCCCATTAATCATGGTTCAAAGTATTGTCCGATACTAATAATTTGGTCGAGTCGTATCTGTCTTAGCATGTTCTGAGATGATACCATTACACGATATGTATAAACTCCGAATTTTGCAGGACTCGGCCGAGTCATGCATGACTCGGTGGAGTAGTCTGAGTTGTATCTGAGTTAGTTCCAAGTTGTCGAGATATTGTCACTGAATCGATCGATACGGTTCCACGACATGCGGTATGACTTGAATCTTTCATCATGTTCAACATTTTCTTTTAAGTTGTATTGTCTTATACTGCGTCGCAATGCTGCGATTGATGTGTCTTAGAGCTTTTTGAATCGATGATCAATATTGTGACCTTCAAAGCATGCTCCCATGGGACCTGGGGGCTCACACATGCGGTCAACAAATAAACAACTATGCATATTGGAAAATTCAAATGGGTAGGAGACCTGACACACTGACAATCTAAGAACAAGCTCTAATACAATGATAGAGCATCCAATCTAAAAGCAATGGCAATAGGTGGAATAACCCCTCGAGTATATAAACCAACCTTGATGGTCCTAATTATATGATGTGGGATACAAGTTCTCTTGACAATGCTAACTAAAGTTATATTGGTCTTTAATGCTTGCTTAATTTATTATATCTTATCTCAACCCCATATAAAATAAAGGGAGAACCAAATCTTGATTTGAATTCTTAATTGTCATATTTCAACCTCCTCTTTGCATCTATGTATTCTATCTCCATCTCTTGATTCAATCTATGTTTCAACTCATCGGTAGGTTCAAAAAACAAGACTCAATTGAAGTTCAAATCCTTTACCACTAACGTCAATTTAGACTTAATTTTGTTTTTAGTAATCAAGGGTGATTGAGCCAACATAATTTCAGTATCTCTATGCTATTGAAGATGAACCACCTGATAGTGTCTTGATTCTCTATTCATAATAAATTCTAGCCAAGCATTCAATACAATTTTTTTTTTTTTGATCTACTATGGTACAAAGAGTCCTAAAGTTTTGGATTGCTTTGAGACACTTGTATTTCTGCAATTGAGATCATCGGGCCATGATGGATTCAAGCATGATCAGAAAAAGGTTACAACATATATATTAAGTTGTGAATTAACCAAGCATTGTAGTGTGATTTGTAGTTAAACTACCGGCTTTTCAATCTATAACCACATCTAAGGAGTTGATGTAACTAGAAGAATTACACAGAAAAGCCACCGATTCTATGGACTCTCCACTGAATGCTTGCTCGAGTGATGTATCTTGAGGAGTTTGACAAGGATCATAAGGCATTTGCAAATGTTCAACTTCACCTTCTAGCATCTCCACTACCTCTCTCATTGAAGGACGGTCGACTGGATTTGTCTGGATGTTCTTAGTGATTTTCTTTTCATCATTAGTTGCTTCTTTAATTTCAATTTCCTTGCCTTTATTGATCTGATCGTAGATCCAGAATGGAAAGTATTGGGTAGAATTCTCTTTAGTGTGCATCAACTCTGTCTTTAATCCTACCATTTCCATCAACAACATTCCAAAGCTGTAAACATCAGCCTTAAATGAGATACCACCAATGCTTCTGTTGATCAATTCTAGAGCTACATAAACTATCGTTCCCCTGAGCTGCAGTTAGATTCACAATGTTGTTATCAGTTAGATACAATTTGGCTAGCCCAAAGAAACTTTTGGGACGAAGTTATCATCCAGAAGAATGTTGTGTGGCTTGATATCAAAATGGAGAATTTGAATATCACAACCTCGGTGCAAGTATTCAATTCCACAAGCCACGCCAAGTGCAATCTCATACTTTATCTCCCAGCTCATGGAGATATTTCCTTCTCGAGGAAGGATGTACTTCTCCAGTGAATCATTCGGCATGAATTCATACACAAGAGCACCCTTGGATCTCTCACCACAATATCCAATTAGTTGCACCACATTGACATGGTGAATCCTTCCAATCGAAGCAACTTCATTGATGAATTCTTGCCCATTAGCTTTGGATTTGCCCAATATCTTTACTGCTGCAAGTCGGCCACTTCAAAGCTTTCCTTTATAAACAGTACCATAACCCCCTTCTCCCAATTTGTTCTCGAAGCCTTTTGCCATCTTTTTTACCTCTGAATAGGAGTACCTAATGGGCATGAGGTTATTCTGACTTTGTAGAAATCTTTCAATTGCGTCAAACATTGACCCTATCACAAGTTTTGCTGCAATGTGTCCTTGTGCAAGAAAATTAGGAGGAAAACCATGAGAAAATGAGCCGGTGCAACATCATTAGAACCATGGTTAAAGACGAGCAGTCTAGTGCACTAATCTCGCACTATTGTAGGATCTAAAGAGGGGCATGTGTACGCAGCTTTACCCCATATGTAAAAAGACTATTTTTGTAATTCAAACCCGTGATGCCCAAGTCACAATGGAACAACTTTACATCTACATCAAGACTCACCCTCACTATGACCATGGATTGGTTACTCATTATTATCATGGTTCTTAGTTGAAAAAACTTCTAAACATAGGCGTTGTTTATAACCTACTGATTTAGCATGTACAGTACAAAATTTATCACTTCTCTAAGTGATTACCGTTAATTCAACAAGATATTTTATTACAAAAAGGGCAAAAGGCCTATTAAGAAATGCACTCGGTGGGGATTATACTAAAAAATTTGGCATGTGCTACTAGATTTCTATATGAGGTTATTGCTGAGCTTCTACTTGCTGTGATTTGTGTGAGGCTTATAGATGCTGAGGAATAATGGCCACAGAAGCAAAATTTAATAGTAACAAAGAAGAAAAGGACATATATGGGTGCATATATGCAATAATTTAGGTAAAAATTTCTAATTGGTTGATTTTTCTAATTTTCTATTTATTTTTTTGAAGTCATGTTACTTTGCTTTTCTAATAAAGATACCAGTGCTGCATTGTAGGCATTCTTTATAAGGGGATCGTTAGTCTAATTACAAGCATATGTGACACTAGATCACTTTATATTTTTCTCTCCATCAATAATGTAGTGGCGGCCTAACATTAAAAGAGGCCGTAGGCTAAATGCTAAATGAGGCTCCATTAATATATATGAGTAATATATATGATATTAAATAATGTCACTGTAGACTGTAGAGATATTTTTCTTATTTTTTGAGATGTAAAAATATTAATTAAGTTTCTCCATTAAAATTTTTATTTTCACATAATTTTCAATAGATTATTATAGTTAATCTCTTCATTTAACATAGCTCATTGTAGATACGAATTTATTAGTCTATAATTGGAAAAAAAAATTTCTGGCAAAATAAACTGGTAATGGCATTATTTATACTATTCAATAAGCAATGGAGGCATTTGAAAAAAGAAATATAATCATTTTATGTATCAGCATATTTGTGATCTAGTGGGGAGTTTAGTTTCTGCATGTAAAACTTCTTTTATAACTTTTAATCCTAGAAGTCAATTCAACCATAAAATTGGGCTTAGGTTAAGACCAAAATTTCAACTTGTCATTCTATTAAGATTTTAATTTTTTACAACTAGATTGATTCAAAAAGATTTTATTTATTTTAATAACCTATATTGAATTAAAGAAATAGTATGATCTATGTTTTAAATTTTTTTTAGAGTCGATAATGTTTCTTTCTCAAGTGCTCTGATAATTTCATCTTTAACAATCACTTGTATTGCTTGTGTGTGTGTGTGAGCAAGAGAGAGAGAGAGAGGGTTTATGTATGACGGAGACATTGAGAGGTACTGATGTTTGAGGGATTATTGACAAAAGTGGTCCACAGTTTAACAAAACTACAAATGAGAAGCAATGGATCTATTGTTGGGCCAATCTTATGACATGGGCCATTGTGTAATGTAATTGTCTGAATATCTTTGTTTGAATTCTTTAGTTTGGGTTTTATGACTTCATTGGGCCTTTTGGGTTAACCAATCCAAATTATAAAAGCCCTTAAACTCAAGGTATTGGGACCCTAAGCAGTCACCTAAGTGGCCTGGGTTTTAAGGATCAAAATTTCAGTTCAAAACAGTCGAGACGTCTCTGTTTTCAAAGAGACCGAAATGAATTATTACTTGAATTGATCCAATGTTTTGAGGTGTTTTAGAATATTTTGAAATGTTTTGAAGTGTTTCGAAATGTTGCAGCATGTTTCAACCATTGTTTTATAATGTTTCAAGGTACTTTAAGATGTTTTAGTATATTTGGACCAATATTTTGAAATTTTTGAAAATAAATTTTTAACTTTTTTATTCGTTTCCATTATGTTTTCTGATTGTTTCCTCGGTGACCATTGTTTCATAATGTTTCAAGGTACTTTAAGATGTTTCAGTATATTTGGACCAACGTTTTGAAATTTTTAAAAATTAATTTTTAATTTTTTTATTCGTTTCCATTATATTTTTTGATTGTTTCCTTGGTGACCGAAAGAATGCACCGAAATAAAATTTTGATACTTGCTTAGGCCTAGGGCCGACCCTATAATGTTAGCGTTATTGTACACTAAACCATTATGGGGGCGAGGAAGTGTACTCTATTCATCTAGTTTCAAAAAATTCAAGGTAAAGTGATTTATGAGTGAGGAAACTTGTGTGTGGAGATGGGAGAGGCGAATCTAAAATTATGTTCTATATTTTGTGAGAAAGTTTTGTGAGACTGCATAATATCAAACTATGAAACCATTCCAGAGTTATATGAACTTCAAGCCCATTTGAGATTCTGATTTTAGCCATGGAAATTGACAATGTGAGATTGCATATTGCTTTTGCACCTTGTATTAGAAAGTGGAGTTCGTTTATTAATCACGCTTCTTACATCTTATAAGCAACCGACCAAGTATTGTTGATGACACTTGTCTACTTTTTAACTATCTGAAAATTTGGCCAAATCCGCATTGGCTTGCAATTAATTATGCATGTTTATAAAGACATTCATCCTCTCTTGTTATGATAAATTCCAAGTGGCCAAGACACTTATGGTTTCTTGAGGTTCATAATTCTACGTGCCTGTTTGTTTGGTTATGAATGTAGTTTGTTAGAGCATATAAACCAAAATCAATTGCCAATGTGTGTAGTGGCTCCTCACGTATTTTGGTGGTTTTAGTTATTTGATATGGGATACAAGCTCTCTTAATATCCTTTCTCGCATGGGACCTGGGCTCACATGTGGGGTCAACAAACAAACAACTATACATATTGGAAAATTCAAATGGGTAGGAGACTTGGCACACTGACAACCTAAGGACAAGCTTTGATACAATGATAGAGCATCCAATCTAAAAACAATGGCAATAGGTGGAGTAACCCCTCAAGTATATACACCAACCTTGATGGTCCTAATTATATAATGTGGGATACAAGTTCTCTTAACAATGCTAACTAAAGTTATATTGGTCTCCAATTTATTATATCTTATCTCAATTGTTCTGTTTGTTTCTCTTTGACAGCTTATAGGGAAGACACCAATGGTCTACTTGAATAATATTGTAAAGGGTGCCGTTGCGAACATAGCTGCCAAGCTTGAGATCATGGAGCCATGTTGCAGTGTTAAGGATAGGTGTGGTATAGAGAAATAACTTATGTGATATATGATCTTGCAATTCTACATTGTGCTAGACGTTGTCTATTGCTTACATTATAATGTTTTGGGAGTATGCACCCTTTATTTAGATCCAAAGCTTCAAAATGATGCTTGTTGTAGCGTGTAACAAATCTTTATTTTCTTTTTTTTTTTTTATAGGAAACATAACTGATGTATTAATAAATATCAAAAGATCCAAAATTATATCAAAATGGTTGGATAAGAAATTCAACCAAAAAGTAGGAAACAATAAAGCAAAAAAGAACTAGATTACATAAAAACTCTTAAATCACATAAAACTCTCCACTCCGATAGCAAAAAGCGGAATTCCTTCAAAGTCCTTAAAAATCGAAGTCCAAAATGATTCTAGCAAATGAATACAGTCCCATATTCCTTCCAAGCACTCAATACTATTATAAATTTTTTTTGCATTTCTTTTCTCCTATATAACCCAAAAAATAGCCATTATTGCACAATTCCAAAGGGTGATACCTTTATCAATTCTCCCAAGCCTTTAAATCTTCAACAAACAAAGAAGTGGGTGACTCGGGAACCACCCAACACAAACCCGCCAAGGTAAACAATTTATTCCACAAGGACAAAGCAGTAGGGTAATGTAAAAATAAATGATCAATACTTTTCAAAGCATATTTACACATCACACCCTATTTTTTTGGGGGGGATACAAGAATGAGGCCTTCCCTTTGAAGCATATCATTGATGTTAATCTTGTCATGTGCAATAGTTCATGCAAAAGCTTGCACTTTAGTAGGCACTTTAGCCTTCCATATCTTGAAAGCCGGTTCAAAGATAGGAAAAAAAGGATCATTCACCGAGGATGCAGAGAAGAATTTACTAAAGAAGACACCCTAAGGCTTAACAACCCATCTTTGTCTGTCATAAGAAGGTGAATAGGATTGGGAGGTGGAGTCAATGGATAAATTCCATGGATTACTATATGGGACCCATCTTGGGACGTCGGGGGGTTGGGAAGTTCAAATGTGTTCGTTCAAGGCTGCAAAACAGTGAGAAAAGCAATGAAGAGACAAGTTGGGACCAGCCAAGACAAAAGCAATCATGCCAAAGGGATATTCAACCCCATAGAAGGAAGCTTCACTTCGAATAGATTTGTTTCAATGGATCATTGATGGG
>CAUOFW020001865.1:0-66864 GCA_963454935.2 Ilex paraguariensis | reverse complement strand
TAATTGCTTCAAACTTCTTTGGGTCCACGAAGACACCCGAAGCCGACACTACATGTCCCAAAAATTTAACCTCAATAAGCCAAAATTCATACTTGCTAAACTTGGCATACAATTGATGATCTCTCAACATCTGCAGAACGATCCTTAAGTGACCTTTATGCTCCTCCTCAGACTTGGAGTAGATCAAAATGTCGTCAACAAAGACTACAACAAACTGATCTAGGTAAGACTGAAACACCTTATGCATGAGATCCATGAATGCCGTTGGAGCATTGTCAATCCGAATGGCATTACTGTGAACTCGAAATGCCCATATCGCATCCTAAACGTTGTCTTGGGGATATCTGTCTCCCTAACCCTCAACTAATGGTAACGGTACAGAGATCTATCTTGGAGTAGACTTGTGCCCTCTGATTGATCAAACAAGTCATTAATCCTCGATAAAGGGTACCTATTCTTGATAGTGACCTGGTTCAACTGTCGATAGTCTATACATAATCGAAGGGTCTTGTCCTTCTTCTTGGCAAATAAGACCGGAGCGCCCCAAGGAGAATTGCTCGATCTAATGAAACCCTTGTCCAATAATTTTTGCAACTAGACCTTGAGTTCTTGCAACTTAGCTGGTGCCATCCTATATGGATTCATAGAGATGGGCGACATACCAGATGCAACTCATTGCTGAAGTCTACATCCCTATGTGGAGGCAATCCCAGTAGTTCATCCAGAAAAATATCCTCATACTCATATACAACCCGAGGTAGACCCAAATCCTGTCTCACCTTGTCCTCTCTAGGGTAACGCTTGCTAGCCAACCCATCAACTGTCTGTGCCATCTAGAGTTATACACGGCTTGGGGTAAAACATCATGTTTTTCCCCTTGAAACTTAAAACATACATCATTTGGTGTGTAAGCAGTGTCCCTCTACCTATCATAATCAATGACAACCCGATGTGTCGCCAAAAAATACATCCCAAGGATCACATCAAACTCCGACATGTCTATGACCCTAAGGTCCACGGTGAGTAGTATTTTCGAGATCTCTAACTCACAGTCTTGACATATTTGATCAACTTTCACCCTAGCTCCTAGGGGAGAACTCACATGCAGTGGCTTTTCCAAGCTCTCAACCTCTAAGCCCAAGTCTTTCACACATGATGCAGCAATAATGAATGCGATGCACTAGAATCAAATAACACTCTAGCCCATAAGTGAGAGAGTACGAAGTACCTTGTATCATGGATAGATCTGTCGGCTCAGTCTGTGGCACCATGGCATAGACACGTCCTTGGGTTTCCAAAGTCCCGGCTTATGAGCCTTGGCCTTAACCTCGACCCATGCCCTAACTCATTGCTTGACAAAATTCCTTGTTGTTTCCTAACCTATAAATATCACCTTTTAGCATGTATAGTATATGAATGAAGGGGAGTGTCACTCTCCTAGGGATGATGTCAAAAGAAAGGGCAACAGAATGGTGGATGAATGAGATTTCAAATGTGAGTATGTGTGAACAAAAGTGCTCCCCAAGCGCAAGGAGACTTTTGCGGATCGTGTTTTACTTGGTGGTATTCCAAGGTCTTTTCCACGGGAAGGAAGTAAACCGAGGGGAAGGTGATTTTGGGAAAAAGAAAGTGTAAAATCTTTGATTGTTGGAAGTTGTTTGGTGAAGTTGTTTTGATGCTAGTAAAATGAGAAACAAATGTTGGCAAATCCAAGAGGTCACTCCAATAGGAATACTGTCTCAACTTGAAACCCTCCTCCAATAGAGCATGAATGAACGATTGATTCGTGGGAAGCTAGGGGTAAGATTGGTGAGTATCTAAGCATAAACCGTGACTAGGCCTACGGAATATCAAAGACTCACCAAGTTATCCACCCTCAACCCAGTCAAACCGAACCATTGAACTCTGAAAGAGGGGAGGAGAATGAGTTGAAATGGTATACCCAAGTGGAGGTTCCTCTTGGTTTTGCCAACTAAGAGATTTAGCTATTCATGCTTAAAATAAAGACAACAATATGATGAGAAGACATTATGAAGAAATAAAGACTAGAGCTAAGCATAAACGAAATGCATAAATATAACTTCCGGATAATCACCTCTTACTAAAGATTGGATGAGAAACTACTCACTCTTCATGGCTTTGTTAAAGCTAGAAAAGTGAGTGATGCTCATCCCTCCAAGTAGAGGAGTTACAAGGTAAAACACTTTACACAAGGAGCCGATCTTCGACAAAGAATGAGTGAATCACGTTCCACCCTTCACGGCTTTGGTAAAGCTCTAGAAAAGTGGAAGAGTTTCACTCCTCTAAGGGAAGAAGGAAGCTCAAAAGCAATGAAAATAAAAGAAAGCAATAACACAATAAAAGAAAGCAATACTTAAAGTAAAAGAAAACAATAATACAATAAAGAAAACAATACTTAAAGAAAGCAATAAGCAATAAGGAAAACAATAATACTTTTGGAGGGTTTTTCACTACCAAAAGATGAATGCTTTACAAGTCCTAAGGGGTGGTATTTATAGGCAACAAGGGAGGGTGAAAGTCTTGTTAGGTGGCTTTGAATCTTGTTAGGTGGCCTTGAAAAGTCTTGTTTGGTGGCATGAAAGTCTTGTTTGGTGGCCTTGAATCTTGTTAGGTGGCATGAAAGTCTTGTTAGGTGGCCTTGAATTCTTTGATCCCCCTTTGTTTTGAGCTTTGATAATTGGCACCCCAGTAGTTTGTAGCTTTGACGTACAAAACCCTGAAAAGAACAACAATTAATGCATTATCCTTTCACACACTAACTCTAATTTGATTTATTTTGACTAGTTTACTTTATTCAACTAACACAATTTACCTATTAAATTATGCCTTAATTAGGGTTAATCACACCCCCAACCTAAACATTACTAGTCCCTAGTAATAAATAACAACATAACAAAATAAAATCACTTTCGTAGATAACACGATTGCATTTAGCATATGCAACAAGCCGTTAAACCCCTAGGTGATCCCTAGTGGACGAGTTTTGTCTCGTGAAGGTTTCCAGTGAAGCTACCTACAAACTCCAATTAAAAGATGTGTATATGTAAGATTAGAATGAGTTAGCAACAGAATCATTGAGACACACATCCCTTAATTTTGAATTGTTTTCCGAACACTTCTCTGTCATTGGTACGTACTCTATACAAAAATAAACACTTGTTACATTGGTATTTGGAATTCCCTGTGTAGTAGAAATGATCATTCTAGTAGCAAGAATTGTTATATAACAAATATTCCACTTTATCACCTTCCATGGATAGCTTTGATGTCTCAAACCTCTCTTAGAATGCTCTCAGAAAAAAATTCACTCCGATTATAGTGACTTGTCTCTCAAAGGGCATGTGATCAGAGGATGGTCAATCGAAGAATCACATGCACAGTTAGAAAGGGAGTGAAAGTCTTAAGAAAGTAGACTAATCATGTTCTTGGCATAATCTCATGGAAGAATATCAATGCAATTAAAGAAATACTATTTAACATACCCCAGTTTTCGGTCGACAACACACACATGCATCAGACTTGAGATCAATTAGGACTTTGTATAGGTTGTAATGTGGCCAGAGGTCAGTGGCTAACGAAATGACGTCAATGGTATTCAAAAGCTATCCCCTTTTTAATGTAGTGTAGCACACCTCTTTCTTGCTTTTCGATCTTTTGCCTAGAAATGATATTTCTTTCTTTCATTTTTTTTCTCATTTTTCACTTTCTTGGCAATTCCCTGGTTTTTTTTTTCACCAATTCTTCATTGAACAGTAGCCACCATCTTCTTTTCTATTTTTCTTGCCTTTCTATGTCATACCGATTTATAAGAGGGTGCAAAAAATGGATAGCAAGGTATGTTAAGTGTATTTTTTTTTGTGGCTCGGTTATCATATGGGTTTTTTTTCAAAAAGAAATCCTCATTCATTGAAGGCTTAAACATGGCTAACTAGGGATATAATTTTGTAGAAGCAATGACTAAGGCTCAAAATCAACTCAAAGATGGCCTAAAATCCTTTCTCAAGTATGTGCCTATGTATGTGTCGCATGCAAAGGTTCCCTGTGGGATATGTCAATAGATTACTTTAGTTGCATTTAATCAAAGCAAGTTTAATGAGATTATTCAACAATTGAAAGTGAAAGAGCTTACTTGAGTAAATGTTGATTGTCTCTCAGAAAGCATCGCAAGGCTCAAAACTTACCATGGTATTCTTCGTTATCTCCACTGGTTATGTCAGGTTTTCAAAGAATGTCAGTTATATTATAATTCTATTTTCGAGTCTGGTCATTCTGTACCTTAAGATTAACAAATACCAATGTACATTTGACATTTAAGCATAGAGAAAATACCATTTTTCAAGGAAATGCGGCTTTTTTTTTTCACTCGAATAAAAATCAAAGTTATTTACATACACATTTATCTATGAAAATTGAAAAAAAACTAAATGCACACATTGAACTTGGAAAACTATGGCGTCTCAGGATAAGTCCCTACCTACGCTACAGGTTGGCATTTTAGGACAATCCTTACTCGGCCCACATCTTTATTTCAACAAAAAGACTTTGTACATAAACAAATATTTACACAAAAAAAAATTTGGACCATTAACCTTCATCCCCAAAACACATTTTTTCACAGCTTTGTCATTATTAGTCAAAATTTAATCCGAGTCATCGCTTGTGTCTATGTCATTATTAGTGACCCTTCCCACTTCTTGTCGCACATAACGTGTAAGTCCAGGACTGGTATAAGATGGCGTGTCAGAAAAATCCTTACTCTGCCCATACACTATCCAGTTTAATCGATCTGTTGCACGACCCGAAATTGGTTCAGAACACTGATTGTATTTTTTCATGTGAAAACACCTGCCACATTGTTTACAAGCACCCAACCGTTTGGCACGACGACGTTTAGCAAAAGTACTTCTGCCACACAATGGTTTTGCTTGTGCTTCTCGGATTTCAATTTTTCTGACTACTCTTGCTTTTCTCATGATCACAACATGCACATCAGATGGAAATGTGCGCAAGACTCCCAAACTAAACCAAAAAATTTTAACATCCATGCTTTCTATGCTTTAAGACTCACTATCTGGTTCTTTAACGTCTGCCAGTCACAAAGACGATTGAAGCTGCATTTGATGTGATCATGAAATATAAGCAAAAATGCTGTAAAAATACGTAAGAACAATCTTTTCTTTTTTTTTTTAAATACGAAACTATAACAAACTGGAATCGTAGATCACACCCCCCAACCTAAACCGAACATTGTCCCCAATGTTTCGAATTTACCAGTGTGTAGAGTTTGGAGATCAAGTTGTAGGGTAGAGATCTGTTCAACTGTCGAAACCTACAAAGAAAATACACAAATTAATCTTCTCTACGCAGATCTGGGTTTTCGCTAGGACGAAAACCCTTGATTTTAAATGCAGACAGAAGAAGAAGAGCCATGTACAAATAGAGTAAACAAATGCCGAGCATGAGACAAACGACTGGGTCTTCGGGGAATATGGTCATGGGATTGTTGGGAGTTGGGTCGTGTTATAGAGAATAGCACAACAGAAATAAAAAGAAGAAGAAGACGAAGAAAGAGGGAAAAGCGGTGGGTGTAAAGATCTGTTTAGCTGCCGAAACCAACAAACAAAACACAACAATTAACCAACTCGAGGGAGATTTGGGTTAGGCTGGAAACCCCTCACCCTAAGTGTGAGCAGAAAAAGAGCACCCATAAACAAATACAAACATATAAGACAAATTATTAAACAAAGAACTGGGTCGTCGGCGTATATGGTCATGGATTTGCAGGGGTGGTTTGTTTTTACAGAGGACAGAGAGAACGACGAAGAAGAAGAAGAAAAAAAGAGGAAGAAAGAAGAAAAAAGAAGGGAAGAAGAAGGGGAGACCAATCACCGGTGGATGGGAGAAAAAAAAAATTTAAAAATCTTATAAAGGCATCTCATTTTTTATTATTTTTTTTCTATTTTTTATTATTTTATTATTTTTATTTTTTAGTGTCGGTAGCTGCATATCTGCGCCGAATATTCCTTTTTTTTTTAGTGTCGACAAGCGCAAAATATTCCCACAAACATTGGTGTAAGATGCAAATAGTGCAACCTCACCCCCCAACTTGATTCATGCATTGTCCTCAATGAAACAAAAAAAGTATGATATTCAATGACGGACAGTAAAAAGATTAGTAGGGTTAGAGAACACCTCGCACTTGAGCTTTGACAAAAACACCAATATTTGCGACTAAGAAGAACAAAACTATAAGAAAAAAGAACATAATTAACATGGAATAAAAATAAAGTAAGTAAATAAAAGCCTGTACATTGAAAAACAAAAAAAAAAAAAAAAACTAATTATTCCTTCACAACTTCCAGGTATACCGGATCCATCAAATTCTCCTCCACCACTTGTTTTTCAAAACCCCCAAAAAATGGCTTAAGTCTTTGGCCATTGACCTTGAATGTCTGGCCATTTTCGGGGTTTTGGACATCCACAGCTCCGTTGGGAGTAGGCCACCTTGACAAATAGGGGCCATCCCAACGGGATCGGAGTTTGCCTTGGAAAATGGAGAGACGAGAATTGTATAAGAGTACTTTTTGCCCGGGCTCAAATGATTTCCTCACGATGGAGTTATCATGAAAGATTTTGGCCCTTTCTTTTGAGATTTTGGAGCTCTCATACGCATCTCGTCGAATCTCTTCCAACTCATTCAGCTCTAACTTCCTACGATCACCGGCCATTCTCAAATTAAAATTTAAAGTCTTAATGGCCCAATAGGCCTTGTGTTCCATTTCGACTGGCAGGTGGCAAGCCTTTCCATAGACAAGCCGGTAGGGAGACATGCCCAAAATAGTTTTAAAGGCAGTGCGGTATGCCCAGAGGGCATCGGTCAATCTATCGGACCAATCCTTCCTGTTTGGGTTAACCATTTTTTCTAGAATGTTCTTGATCTCCCTATTGGCTAGCTCGGCTTGGCCATTTGTTTGTGGGTGATAGGCAGTGGATACTTTGTGAGTGACGCCATATTTGAACATTAGAGATGCAAATGGCCTATTACAGAAATGTGATCCACCATCACTTATTATTGAACGAGGCATCCCAAACCTCAAAAAGATGTTCTCCTTGAGAAACTTGACTACGACCCGGTGGTCATTAGTCTTGGTCGGGATAGCCTCCACCCATTTGGACACATAGTCCACTGCCAGGAGGATGTACAAATAACCAAATGACATAGGGAAAGGACCCATGAAGTCGATGCCCCAACAGTCGAATATTTCTATAACAAGTATTGGTGAAAGGGGCATCATGTTTCTTTGGGTCACACTACCCAACCGTTGGCATTTGTCGCATCCCTTACAAAACAAAACACAATCTTTGATAAGAGAGGGCTAGTAAAAACCTGATTGAAGAATTTTGGCCGAAGTCTTTTTCGCTGAGAAATGTCCACCGCAAGCTTGTGAATGACAAAATGCAAGGACGTCCCGCTGTTCATTTTTAGGTACGCATCTCCTCATGATTTGGTCGGGGCAGTACTTGAACAAATACGGGTTGTCGAAGTAGAAGTACTTCACATCTGCCATAAATCGTCTTCGATCTTCTGGGCTCCATTGCGGTGGTATCTGTCCTGTTGCAAGATAGTTACATATATCAGCATACCAAGGACAAACAGAATGAATTGACAGCAAATGCTCATCAGGGAAAAAGTCAGGGATAGGAATGTGCTCATCGGCCTCTTGCACCACAAGCCGGGATAAATGATCCGCCACCACGTTCTCAACTCCTTTCTTGTCCTTGATCGTCAAGTCAAATTCTTGTAGGAGGAGTATCCACCTAATGAGTCTCAGTTTTGCATCTTGCTTAGACAACAAATACTTTAAAGCAGAGTGATCAGTAAAGACAACAATAGGCGAACCAATGATGTAAGCACGAAATTTATCTAAGGCAAACACTACTGCTAGCAATTCTTTCTCGATGGTAGTGTAATTCATCTGAGCCTCATTAAGTGTTTTGCTAGCATAGTGTATCACATATGGTCTATTTTCCTCCCTCTGACCGAGCACTGCGCTGACCGCGTAATCACTCACGTCGCACATGAGCCCCAATTAGGTGGTCGCATGATCGGAGGTGTGACTAGCATGCTTTTAAGTTTTTTAAAGGATGCCTCACAATCATCCAACCACTCAAATGAGACCTCCTTAGACAGCAGGTTGGTCAAGGGTCGGGCCAATGCACTGAAATTCTTTATGAATCGACGATAAAAACCTGCATGGCCCAAAAATGACTGGATGCCTTTGATGGCTCTTGGCGTAGGGAGGTTGGAGATGGCCTCCACCTTGGATTTATCGACTTCAATACCCCTTGCCGAAACTATATGGCCAAGCACAATTCCTTCCGTCACCATAAAGTGACACTTTTCCCAATTCAAGACTAGATTCTTCTCCTCACATCTTGTTAGAACTTTCTCCAAGTTTGCCAAACATCCCTCGAATGAATCCCCAAACACCGAAAAGTCATCCATAAAGACCTCCACTATCTTTTCCACCATGTCACTGAAAATTCCCATCATACAGCGTTGAAAAGTCCCCGGAGCATTGCATAGTCCAAATGGCATGCGGCGGTAGGCAAAGGTACCATAGGGGCACGTGAAAGTGGTCTTCTCTTGATCCTTCAAAGCAATCTCAATCTGATTGTAGCCAGAGTATCCATCTAAAAAATAGTAGAATAGATGCCCCGCTACTCGTTCTAGAACTTGATCGAGGAATGGCAATGGGAAGTGGTCTTTTCTTGTGCAAGCGTTCAGCTTTCGGTAATCAATGCACACCCTCCATCTGGTGATTACTCTTGTAGGTATAAGCTCATTCTCATCATTCTCAACCACCGTAACTCCGAATTTCTTAGGTACTACTTGCGTGGGGCTAACCCACTTACTATCGGCAATTGGAAAAATGATCCCCACATCAAGTAGTTTCAGAACCTCATCCCTTACCACCTCCTTCATGATGGGATTCGCCTTTGTGGTTGTCGGGAAGGTTTGGAATCCTCCTCAAGATATATGCGGTGGGTGCAAATGAGAGGGCTTATCCCCTTGATATCCGCAATGGTCCACCCAATTGCTCCTTTATGTTTTCTCAACACCTCCAAGAGTTCTTTTTCTTGTTCCATGTTCAATGTAGAGCTAATGACCACGGAAATGTTTCACCTTCCCCAAGATAGGCATACTTCAAATGGGTGGGCAAGGGCTTCAACTCCAAGTTGGGCTTTTGTTCATTTGACGGAAAAATTTTCTTTTCTCGATGGGGTAACTCTTCGAATGTAGGGATCCACCTTTCCATTCCTTTCAAATCTTCTACCTCCTCTTGCTCATCATAATTCTCAAGATCCACAATTCCTTCTTCCTTGAATTTCAATATCCCCTCCAGCTCCAAGTGCTCCTCAACCAAAGTGTCGATTCTATTGACCTCACTTACTTCCTCATCATCACCCGGTTGCTTTGCCAAGTTGAATACATTGTGCTCCATTGTCATATTCCCAAATGCCAACTTCATTAGACCGTTCCTGCAATTTATCACGACATTAGATGTAGCAAGGAAGGGTCTTCCAAGTATTACGAGAATTTGGGAGCTAAGGTTTGCAGCAGGGTGTGTATCAAGCACAATGAAATCGACAGGGAAGTAAAATTTATCAATTTGAACTAAGACATCCTCAACTACTCTCCTTGGTGTACGGATACTACGATCTGCCAATTGAAGTGTGATTGAGGTGGGCTTCAACTCCTCAAGCTGCAGCTGTTGGTACACCGAGTAGGGGAGAAGATTCACACTTGCCCCCAAATCGAGGAGTGCTTGCTCCACTCAATAATTTTCAATGGTGATGGCTATGGTTGGAAACTGGGGTTTTGAATTTGGGAGGAGTGTTGGTCCTCAATATTGAGCTCACTTGCTTGATGAGGAATGCTTTCTTGTGGACATTCAGTTTTCTCTTCACCGAGCATAAGTCCTTCAAAATCTTAGCACATGATGGAATTTGCTTGATGGCGTCGAGGAGTAGAATGTTAATCTTTACCTGCTTAAACATTTCCAAAATATCAGCATAATTAGCCACCTTGACAGGTGGCTTCAAACGACTTAGGAAAGGGGCAGGCATGGGAGGAATAAACACACAATCATCAATTAATTTTCTTTTCTCAACAACCTCTCTTTCTTTCTCTTCACGCACCTCACTCTTGTCGGCGTCACCCAAGAGATCTTTTTTTTTTGGCAATGTGGTCTTGGGTGAGACCGTTGGCAAAATGGTTTTGTCAATTTCTTTTCCACTGCGAAGGGTGGTGACAACTTTGAGTTGCTCGTAACTCTCTCTTGAAGGTTCCGATGACTCAACAAGGTGTTGACCCCTAGGGTTCTCTTGTGGTTGAGTGGGGAACTTCCCCTTTTCTTGTTGAGATGCCCCTATAGAGTTTGTCAACTTTGTGAGTTAGGCTCTTACATCATTGATGGCTGTGACATTTTGGTTATTGATGGCGGTTTGGCTTTGAATGAAGGAATGAACCATATCCTCCAAATTTATTTTGTGAGGAGGTTGGTATGTGGATGGATTGGACGGTCCTTGAGAAAAAATTTGTGGAGGTGGATTTGGTGAAAAATTCTGTGGTGGTGGATTTGACGAATACCCTTGTGGATTGGTCCGGGGGTATTGAGAGCTAGATGCTTGCCCTTGGCCATGGTATTGATTTTGCTTGGGAGGCATGGAAGATGCTTATGCACTTGAACCATGAGGAATGGGGTTTTCATTTCTCCAACTAAAATTTGGGTGATTACTCTAACCCGGATTGTAAGTATTTGAATTGGGAGAAAATGATTGCCTCGTTTGGTTGAAGGCATGGACTTGTTCATGGTACGCTTCTTTAAGGGTCAGAATGTTTGGGCAATCCGATAGGGAATGCTCCATACATTCGCAAATTGAACAACCCTCCTCGGTTCATGACACATTAGACACATCGTGTCTCTTATTGACTTCAAGACTCTCAACTTTCCTTGACAATTTAGCAATTTTTGAAAAGGAGTCTTCCCGGTCTCTCAAATCATAAATCCCTCCCCCTTGAGTTTGGCCACTCTTTTGAGGAGAAGACCTTGGTACATCGGTGGGATCTGTAATGTCCCATGATTGTGCATTTGGTGCCAATGTATCAAAATAATCTAAGGCCTCATCAGGGTCTTTGTTCAAAAACTCCCCATTACACATCATGTCAATGAACTGTCGATGGCCCGGTGTGATTCCTTCATAAAAGAAACTCACCAATTGCCATGGTTCAAAGCCATGATGTGGAAGGGATTGTAGCAATTCCTTGTACCTCTCCTAACATTGATAGAATTGCTCATTGGGCTTTTTCGAAAAGTTTTGAATTTGCTTTTTTAGGGCGGTGGTTTTATCCACTGAAAAGAATTTGTTTAAAAACTCAGAAATCATTTGGCTCCATGATGTGATGGTTCGAGGCCTTAAGGAAATAAGCCACATTTTTGCCTTGTCTTTTAGGGAAAAGGGAAACAATTTCATTCTAGCTATCTCTTCCATCCCATGATTGGGAAGGAAGGTTGCAACTATTTCCTCAAAATCCCTTATGTGTGAATAGGGGCTCTGAGTTTCAAGTCCGTTGAACGTGAGAATTAGTTGCAACATCCCTGGCTTAACTATGAAAAGATGAGCTTGGACCGGAAGGAGGATGCATGATGGTGTGGTGCTTTGTGTTGGTTGTAGGAAATCCCTCATTGACCTCACCGAGGGATCCATTTGAAAATTATTCCCCTCATTCACGGGAGGGAGAAAATTTATTCTTGGATTGGGTATTTGGGGTTCTTGTGGTCCCCCACCCCTTTGGACATTTGGTTTTGCACCCCTTTGGACATTTGCATTTGCACCTATATTGTCAAAATTGTCACCCGCATCCTCGGGTTGTTCTTGGTCAATATTCATGGTAGGGGCCAAGTTTTGTCTAACAAGTCGGTTTCAGTCGTTCTGCCTCCATATAAAAAAAAATATTTACAAACAAAATTATACACAAACAAGATTATGTACATGGAACAACGTACCTCTTTCCATGATGAAGATCATGGGACTTACCTTCGTCGTCCGAAAATCACCTTCTTGGTTTGACACTTGCCTTCCCCGACAACGGCGCCAAAAATGCTTAAGAAAATTCCTTGTTGTTTCCTAACCTATAAACATTACCTTTTACATGTATAGTATATGAATGAAGGGGAGTGTCACTCTCCTAGGGATGATGTCAAAAGAAAGGGCAACAGAATGGTGGATGAATGAGATTTCAAATGTGAGTATGTGTGAACAAAAGTGCTCCCCAAGCGCAAGGAGACTTTCGTGGATCGTGCTTTACTTGGTGGTATTCCAAGGTCATTTCCATGGGAAGGAAGTAAACCGAGGGGAAGGTGATTTGGGAAAAAGAAAGTGTAAAATCTTTGATTGTTGGAAGTTGTTTGGTGAAGTTGTTTTGATGCTACTAAAATGAGAAACAAATGTTGGCAAATCTAAGAGGTCACTCCAATAGGAATACCGTCTCAACTCGAAACCCTCCTCCAATAGAGCAAGAATGAACGATTGATTCGTGGGAAGCTAGGGGTAAGATTGGTGAGTATCTCAGCATAAACCGTGACTAGGCCTACGGAATATCAAAGACTCACCAAGTTATCCACCCTCAATCCAGTCAAACCAAACCATTGAACTCTGAAAGAGTGGAGGAGAATGAGTTGAAATGGTATACCCAAGTGGAGGTTCCTCTTGGTTTTGCCAACTAAGAGATTTAGCTATTCATGCTTAAAATAAAGACAACAATATGATGAGAATACATCATGAAGAAATAAAGACTAGAGCTAAGCATAAACGAAATGCATAAATATAACTTCCAGATAATCACCTCTTACTAAAGATTGGTTGAGAAACTACTCACTCTTCATGGCTTTGTTAAAGCTAGAAAAGTGAGTGATGCACATCCCTCCAAGTAGAGGAGTTATAAGGTAAAACACTTTACACAAGGAGCCGATCTTCGACAAAAAATGAGTGAATCACGTTTCACCCTTCACGGCTTTGGTAAAGCTCTAGAAAAGTGGAAGAGTTTCACTCCTTTAAGGGAAGAAGGAAGCTCAAGCAATGAAAATAAAAGAAAACAATAACACAATAAAAGAAAACAATACTTAAAGTAAAAGAAAGCAATAAATTAAAAGAAAGCAATAATACAATAAAGGAAAACAATACTTAAAGAAAGCAATAAGCAATAAGGAAAGCAATAATACTTTTGGAGGGTTTTCCATTACCAAAAGATGAAATGCTTTACAAGTCCTAAGGGGTGGTATTTATAGGCAACAAGGGAGGGTGAAAGTCTTGTTAGGTGGCTTTGAATCTTGTTAGGTGGCCTTGAAAAGTCTTGTTTGGTGGCATGAAAGTCTTGTTAGGTGGCCTTGAATTCTTTGATCCCCCTTTGTTTTGAGCTTTGATAATTGGCACCCCAGTAGTTTATAGCTTTAATGCAATTGGCTCCCCAGTAGTTTGTAGCTTTGGCGTAGGAAACCCTGAAAAGAACAACAATTAATGCATTATCCTTTATTCACACACTAAATCTAATTTGATTTATTTTGACTAGTTTACTTTATTCAACTAACACAATTTACCTATTAAATTATGCCTTAATTAGGGTTAATCACTCATCTGGCCTGATTGCGGAGTTCCCGCACGAGAAGTAGAAGGGCCTTGTGCAGCGCCCTGGAACTAATACTCGCTCCCTTGGCCCATGGTGGGATAGGGAGGAATGTATTGAGTCTGTAGTTGCCCTACGAAAGTCTGGGACTGAGATGTCCCATAGCTTTGGGATCCTTGTCGCTGAGGACAATCCCGCCTCATATGCCCCGGTTGATTGCAATGATAGCAAGTCCTTTGGCCTGCTTAATAGAATGGTCTCCGATTTCTCCCACCTTGGGAGGGTTGACCTTTGCCTTGGCCTTAATAGCCACAACCCTGTCCCTGGAATCCTTGAGGAGTAGAAGTCCTCTCCTTCTTTCCCGAGCTAGAAGAAAATGATTGATCCTCCTTCTCGTTATCTTTAACACCCACTTCTTGGGTGTTCCATGCATCTTCTACCTCTCTCTCAATGGCCATAGCAGTCACGACCATAGATTCCAAGTCTTGTAGAAGAAGACCCACAATTTTACCTCAAATAAACAACTTCAGCCTATCTTCAAACTTTCTCACCTTGGCCATTTCTGTAGCCACATAATCGTCGGCGAAACATGCTAATTATGTGAACTTAGCCACGTATTCCGTCACCGACATCGTTCCTTGTCTCAAGACTAAAAATTCCTAGGCCTTTGCATGCTTTGCGGCTGCCGGGAAGTACTTTCCCATGAAGTGCTCTTTGAACTCTACCCAAGTCATAGCCTCCAAATTCTTGGAGTCCTTAACCCAATCCCACCATAATTGGGATTCCCCATCTAGCTGGAATGTTGCTAGAGTTATCTTGGTGGCGTCGAAAGTGATCTCCATAGCCCTCAACACCTTATCGACTTGATGGAACCAATGGTCAGCCACCATAGGATACGCCCCTCCCATGAAGATCGGAGGCTGATGTGCCTTGAACTTCTAGAGGTTGCTTGAGCCTCCTTGTCCTCCACTTGCACCAGTCTATGCAATGGTGGTAGCCGTAGCACTAGTCTGTGCTATGGTAGTGGCTGCCGTACCAATAGCCTCAACTAAAGCTTGTTGGTCAAAAGCCAGTGGTGGTTGGTTATTGTTCCGTCCACCCCGACGTCCCCTTCCTCTAGTTGCCATCTACACACATGTCAAATGACAATAGAACATTCACATAACATCCCAAGGTAGGGATCAAACTTGAAACATTAAGATTTATCTCCTTATTTCCCTAGTAGAGTCTATGCCACCCATTAGTAAACATTTGTACAATAAACCATCTCGTTTTTTCTTGTTCTGACCCCTAAGGTCATGTTTTCTAACCCTAGTGTCCCTTTTTCATGTACATTTTACCATGTATATCATTCACATAATCACAAAGCACTTAATCATGTAACAAAATGTAAGCACATAAGATGAAATGTATGATGCATGCAATGGTCTAAACCTAATGTCCATCAAGCCCTAGGTAATCCGTATACCTTGGCTCTGATACCAAGCTGTGACGCCCCTAAAACCCGGGGGTCCTGTTGACAACCCATCAACCCGTGAAAATGCCCACGAGTGCCGCTTAATCCAATATCACGCTAATATTATTCCCTTTTTACTGAAATTTTTCATTACACGAAACACCCATGTTCCATTAATCATTCAATGCTATCAAGGTTCTATGTACCCCAGTATATCTCATTTAAGATCCATTTGTATCATTGGAACTAAAGGATGCATAGCCCAAGACCCTTGAAGAAAAATAAAATAAAATTTAAAAATCTGCCAAAGTGTACCGGTACGCATGGCTCATTGGACCTCACCGTACCGATATGCTGAACTCTCTAGACCTCGTCGTACTGGTACGCTGAGTCCATCTTTCCCTGCTTCATCAGTTTTCGTTTTCCAATCCAATAAAAACCTTTCCAAATTTATCCCAAACATATATAAGGATATTTTCTACATTGTACATGATTCATACAAGTCTATTACAACCCATTTCATACAATTTAAATGTTGAATGAAATTAAACCAAAAGTTTTACATAAAACTCAGTTCAAAAGCCACAAACCAGCTCTTCTTCACTCTCGAGGCCCCGAATGTGTGTGTCATCCACTGGAATATGCCTCATACCTAAAATGTTTCTCGTATAGGGTGAGCCAACGTCTAGTAGAATATTTCTTACAGAGGCTACTCCCCACCTAAGTGCATATGAATGTATACATGCATCAACACACAACCATTATCCATTCCAATGCAAGAATATGCAATTCATGTTGGAATCTATCATGTCATGCCATGAATGAGATGAGACTCACTCACACACATCAACCTGAGCCCTCACCGGCTCTCACCACACTATGCAATGCAATTGTAAAACCTTTATCATTGATGAAATACATCCAATGATCATTTTTAAAACACCAACTATATATTTCTAAAACCACTTCATTCATGGATGCTTCCCATCAAATGAAATCTTTCTATTACAAAATCATGTGTCTTTGTTGGGTATCGGATTTTGGAATCACACCGACTGGCTCTGTATGCCATTACACTTTTATGGAATTTCACCATAGGGAAGTGTATGAAGCAAGTAGTCAGGCGTTTAACTCGAGGGGGTGTCTAGCCCTTCTTGCTATACACGACACAAGTTTTCCATATATGCAACCGTGCGACTCAGTAGGATATTCAACCCTACTTTCCCGAGCCCACCCATCAAACACCAAGTATGGTGATTAATCCAACCATGCACACACACACCCATACTCATGGCCATGGATGCGTATCCCCCATGTAAATGCAATGTAGTGCACCATTGTAATGTCTATGTCATACTCAATATGCAATGTATGCCAATGAGCAATTTAAACCACATGTCAATTCATATCATAAGAATATAAATTCCATAAATTATTACAATGTCAATATCTCAATGAGCACATATTAACATTTCTTTCCAACACATTTTCTAAGCATATTATACACCATTATGTCATAACAACTTGATTCACACATAGGCATTTTGGCAAACACCTTTAAGGCAACAATTCATGTTATCACACAAGAATTTCCACTTCATTCCAAAGCATAATATAAAACATATAGCATGCCCAAAATATCAAATTCCAAGGAAACCACAAGTAATTTTCTATGCCAACATAACTAGGAATTGGTCTAGGCCAAATTCCACACCAATTTCCTCATTTTCATAACCATATTCAATGACCTAGGTTATTCCATACCCTTACCCCATTCCAAACACACCCTAGGTAAGAAAGTGAACCAAAGTAGGAGAAACCCTACCTCTTGGAGCGTGATACGAGTGGGAGAAAGCTTCTAGGCACCTCCCTACCCTCAAAACTCTTGATTTTCCTAAAGTCTCCTTTTTGATCTTCGGTGAAACCCTTCATTCTTGGTACGTATGCGTAGCCCTCATCACGTAGACCAACTTTAGTTCTTGGTCCGATGAATTCCGACCGACGGAACAGCTTGGATCGTAGAAGAAAGGTAGAAATTTCTAAGTTTTTCTTTTCTTTTTCTCTCCTCTCTTCCAATGTCCGAACTCAGCTGAGAATAGGGTGAGAAATATCTGGTATTTCAGATATTATCCCCTATTTATACTTTTAATTGCGCGGTCCACATCACCCTGCTTGTTTATCACTTTCGGGTCCGTTTTTAACCCGAAACAATTTAGTTAAATTCTAATTTTAGTTCAAATTAATTTTATTTGAAATTTTACTCAATTATAAGGAAATTTTATAATTTCTATTTTTGGGGACGTTTAAAAGTTCATTCGTCACCCAATTATCTCAAAAAATGTATAAAATTCGATTATCTCAGAATTCAATGAAAATTGACGTAGTAACTCAATTTTGCGGTACGAATCCAACAGTGAAGTTCATTGCTCCTTCCAAGCTCTTTAGAAATATGTATTTTAAACCCGCACAATAGTGGCAAATTACTAGTTTGCCGCTTTTCCGAAAAAGTTTAAATTTACTCGAGTTTTACAGAACAAACCTATGCTATTTGAAATTTTAACAAGCCATATTAAAACCCATGCTCTTAAACCTATAATCCAGGGTGGTGGAATAACTCAAATTTTAGTTGAAAAAACACATAGGTTGTGAGTCAACCATCATGTCCACCTTGACCACAATCCCAGACTCAGCAGTCATATCAGCCTTATCAACCCTCACATAAGAGAAGTTTAGAAGATACCATGAATCAGTTCTTTCAAAGTCAAATGAGTTTTAATACTCAATCTACTTATACATTCAATGATTTCAAAGCTCAAACTCCACAAAATATTGAGGATATCAAGAGTGATCTAGCCAAGTTGACCCAATCTTTGAGCACAACAGAGAAGAGAAAATTTTCATCTCCACTTAAACCTCCGCAAGTTCAAACCTAGGCTAATATCGTGCCTTTCGAACTTCTCCAGGTAAAGTGCAAGCAATTACCAAATTGAGAACTACAAAGGTGATTGACAAACATATTAAAGCCAAGACCCTAGAGCCCATAGCTGAGTCAATCCCTGTTAATGAACCAATTGAGCCTGAACCTTTAATTGAAAAGGAAACAGAGTTACCAAATGAAAACCCACTAATCTCACAAGTATAACCCGTGTTCCTTTAATCATTTAATCTAACCAAGGTCAAATGTACCTTATTTAATGTCCATTTGTATCATTGGAACCAAGGAAAACAAAGCCCAAAAATATGGCAAAATAATTTAAAATTTTTAGATTTTAGGAGACAGTACAGGTACTGTGTACTGGTACGGTTTGCCTTTTGGACAGAGTACCGGTACGCTTTTCCTTTTGGGCAGACTGTACCAATACGCAGTACCGGTACACTTTGTCCAATTTTGCCCAATTCATCTATTGTCGATTTTTAACCCATTCCAAAGCCTACATTTTTCATCCAAAACATACTAAATCAAGTTTTTCACATATAATCTAATATATACAACATCTAATACAACCCATTCCACACATTTACATGCCAAATGGGTTTTAAATAAAAGGTTTTACAAAAACTTGTTTCCAAAAGCCACAATCCGACTTTTCTTCATCGTTGATGCCCTGAATGAGTGCCATCCATCGGAGTGTAGTTCGCACCTAAAATATTTTCCCGTCTAGGGTGAGCCAACACCCAATAGAAAATTTTCTACGAGGGCAACTCCCCACCTAAGTGTATATGCAATGAATTATGCAATAAAACACAACCAAAATTCCATTCCAATGTAAGAATTATGTAATCCATGTTGGAATTCAACATGGAACTTACTATGTCATGCCATGAATGAAATGAGATTCATTCCCGCATTTTAACTCCGAGCCTTTTCCCGGCTCCTCAACACATGCAAATGTCAATGCATATAAAATTGAGCCCCATCTAGCTCCCGCCATTTATATTATCCTCTAAATGGCAATTTAAAATCCCTGAGTCTTTATATCGGGTGGATATTTATGGACTTACACCAACGGCACCTAACCAACACAAAATTTATGGACTTCCACCAACGGTTCTGCATAAACCGACACACTTCTTGGGTTCTTATACCAACAGAGTGCATATCCAATCACCGGACCTCTCACCCGAGGGATAGTCTAGCCCTTCTTGCTACCCCGACCCAATTTTCCATGCATGCAACCGTGTGACTTAGTGAAATTTTCAATTCCACTTCTCTGAGCCCACTATCAACCACATGCGGTGTTTGATTAAACTATGCACCACACATACCCACACTCATGCCTGAACCCATAAATGCGATGTTTTAGCATGCCTAAGATGCAATGGATGCCAAATGAGTAAGTTAACCATATATCCACATATCCCATGGCAATTCATATCATAAGCATCTAAATCCCATGAATCATTACAATGTCAATATATCAATGAGCACATATTAACATTTCTTTCCAACATATTTACTAAGCATGTTATACATCATCATGTCATAACAACTTAATCCATAGATAGGCATTTTGGCAAACACCTTCAAGACAACAATTCATGTTATCACACAAGGATTTTCACCTCATTCACAAAGTATAATATAACACATATAACATGCTCATATAATCACCTTTCCCATAGAATTAACAACCAAGTAATTTCCACATCACAATTTCAAGCTAGGAAAATCTATTCCAACCTGTTTACATACTCCTTTTTCATTCCCATTTCACCCATGTCATATGCATAAATGAGTGCAATACATATTCCCTTTAACCCACACATTTTATATAACACTATAAGTGGGAAATGAACCAAATTAGGAGAACCCCTACCTTTTGAAGCGTAAAATGACGTTGGGAAGCTCCAAGAACCCAAAATAATCTTGAATCCTCACTTCCCCAAAATCTTGTTTTTCAACCTTCGGTGAAACCTATCGTTTTTGGTGTGGTCGCGTAGACCTTGGCGAGGAGACTGACTTATCCTCTTGATCTGAGTGGATTCAAAGCCCGTGGAGTCGTAGATCATAGAGAGAAGGTGGAAAAATCCTCCATTTTCCCTCTCTTCTCTATCGACTCACCGGATGATAAAGAATGGGCCAAAAATTCAGATTTTCCCCTATTTATAGTTTTAGAATACTTGGCTCATAACGCGCCACACGACCCTTTTTCTTTTCGGGTCTGTTTTCATCCTGAAATGATTAAATTTTGTCACAGTTTAAGTTCAAATTAATTTTATTTTAATTATCCTAACTTTTGAAATTTCATTAGAAATCCCATTTTTGGTACACCCGAGACTCGACTGCCTCGTAAAACGCAAAAAATTGACTATCTCAGAATTCGATGAAATTTGACGTGATAACTAGATTTTGCAAGACAAATTCAACAGTGAGGTCCATTTTGTTATCCGAGATCTAAAAAAAATTCAAGTTTTCAACTCGTACTATAGCGACAAAATTATTGTTTTGCCATTGTTTACAAAAGTTTAAATTTATCGAGTTTTACAATTAGACGCTGATATTATATATCCTATATCAGATAGTAAATGGGTCAGCCCTACATAGCTAGTTCCGAAAAAGTATGGTGTTACTGTAGTTAGAAACCACAAAAATGAATTAGTCCCTATGCGTACAGTTAATGGTTGGCGTATGATATTTACTATCAGAAGCTGAATTCTCTTACCATAAAAGATCATTTTCCCTACCATTCTTGGACCAAGTTTTGGAAAGAATAGGTAGTCATGCATGTTATTATTTTTTGGATGGATATTTTGGCTATAACTAGATTGAAATAATAGTAGATGACCAAGAGAAAACTACATTTACATGTCTTTTTGGAAGTTTTGTTTATAAAAGAATGTCATTTGAATTGTGTAATGCTCCAGTCACTTTTCAACGCTATATGCTGAGCATTTTTACTGATATGGTGGAGCGATTTTGGAAGTTTTTATGGATAATTTTTCTATATATGGTGATTCATTTGAATTGTGTTTGGAAAATCTTGAAAAAGTCCGTACTCGGTGTGGGGAAACAAATCTTGTTTTGAATTGAAAAAAGTGTCATTTCATGGTCACATGGGGCATTATTCTAGGATATGTTGTTTCAGCAAAGGGAATTGAAGTTGATAAGTCAAAAATTAATTTAATAGTCAATCGTCCTCCACCTAAGACTATAAAAGATGTTCAATCCTTTCTAGGTCATGTAGGATTCTATAGGAGATTAATTAAATATTTTAGTTTGATTTGCAGACTTATGTGTAATCTTGTATGTCAGGATTTACCATTTGATTAGAATGATGCATGTCAACCAGCATTTGATAAACTCAAAAGCATAATTATTTATACACCACTTATGCAACCTCTTGGTTGGTCTTTACCTTTTGAATTAATGTAGTCAAAGTTGTGTTATGCAGTCAAAGTTGTCTTAGGTTAAAGAAAAGATAAAAGACTCTATGTGATTTACTATGCAAGCAAAACTCTGAATAATTCACCGATGAATTATTCTACCACAGAAAAAAAATTGATTGTTGTAGTATTTACTTTAGATAAATTTTGATCACATTTAGTTGGATCCTCAATTATTGTGTTTACTGATCATGCAGCCTCCAAATATCTGCTGACCGAGAAAGATGCTAAACCATTTCTCCTACGATGGATACAACTGCTTCAAGAATTTGAACTTATCATCAAAGACAAGGAGTTGAAAATGTGGTAACTGGTCATCTATCAAGGCTGAATTATGATACAAAAGAAGAGTCAATACCAATTAAAGAAACTTTTCTTGATGAGCAATTGTTTGCAGTAACAGAAGTACCATGGTATGTAGATATAACCAATTATTTAGCTACAGGTACCATTCATATTCATTATAATTGGACCGATAAACAGAAATTCTTAAGACAGGTATGCAAGTTTTTTTTGGGAAAATCTCTTTGTGTTTAAGTACTGCAAAGATCAGATAATATGTCATTGTGTAACC
Source organism: Ilex paraguariensis (assembly GCA_963454935.2). NCBI lineage: Eukaryota > Viridiplantae > Streptophyta > Magnoliopsida > Aquifoliales > Aquifoliaceae > Ilex > Ilex paraguariensis. Next base: position 44,742 of record CAUOFW020001865.1, on the reverse strand, counting down.
AATAATAAAATCGGTCAAGTCATTTCATTTTTCCATTTTGAAGCTTGTGGAGGGCATTTTTCTTTAAAGAAAACCACTATTAAAATTTTGTAGTATGAATTTTATTGGCCCACTCTTTTCAAAGATGTACATGTGTTTTGTCTAAATTGTGAAAAATGTCAAAGAATGAAAAATATTTCAAAAAGAAACATCATGCCTTTGAATCCTATTTTAATTATTGAAATATTTGATTATTGGGACATTAATTTTATGGGACCATTTCCCCCATCCTTTGGACATCTGTACATTTTGATTGTCATTGATTATGTTTCTAAATGGGTGGCGACAATTCCTTGTTGAAATAATGATCACCGCACAGTGATCATTATTTCTCAAGTCATTATATTTTGTCTACATTCGAAATTCCTCAAGTCATTATAAGTGATGGGGTTACACATTTTTGCAATAAATCTTTTGAAAATTTAATGAGAAAATATTTGGTTTCACATAAAATATTTGCCCCTTATCATCCCTTGACAAGTGGACAAGCTGAATTGGCCAATAGGAAAATAAAATTTTTTTTGGAGAAAATAGTCAATCTAGATCGCAAAGATTTGTCTTTAAAACTAATTGACGCAATTTGGGGTTACCAAAATGTAGACAAAACTATTTTTGGAATGTCTCTTTATCGGCTGGTTTATGAAAAACCATGTCACTTGCCTGTAGAATTGGAACACCGATCATACTATGAAATCAAAATGATGAATTTTGATATTGACAAAGCAAGTGCATCCCAACAAACTTTAGATTATTGATTTGGAAGAAGTGCATCCCTCAAATACAAAGATTGCCAAGTCCAAAATGAAAAAATTTTCATGATAGAAATATTGTGTGGAAGTCCTTTGTTCCCTCTCAAAAAGTCTTGTTATATAATTCAAGGCTCCACCTATTTCCGAGAAAGTTAAGATTAAGATGGATATGCGCATACAATGTTAAACAAGTTTTTGAACATGGGGCAATTGAAATTGAGAATCCATTTATAGGAAATGTTTTCAAAGTAAATGGTCAATGACTTAAGCAATGTCATGATGGAGAGGTGATAAAGCATTGGTTGAAGTCAAATACTCGAAGATATGGTCCAAAGTCAACTTTGACTAATTGGGGTGAATTGGTGTGGTGGCGATGGGAGGGCTCCAAGCCTCTTGCACAGTCAACCAAATCCATTCTTCTATAGATTTTAGAAACACTCCCACGAGAGCTTTCCACTATGTGAAATTAGAACCATCAAAGAACCGTTTTCTTTTTGACAATCCATTCAAGACTAACTAGTAGTAATGATAGATCTCAATAAGTAAAAGCACCTAGGTGTGTTTATGTGCTACTTAAAGCAACTATGCTATGTTTCCCTCGCGATTATAAACATGAAATGTATGACACTAAGTAGAAGGGGGGAGGGGGTGAATAGGTTATTCAATTTTAGCTCAATTAAAGACCAATTAAAACCTAATTCTACATCAATTACCTCTTCTCACTTGAATTTAGCAATTAATGGTGAAAACCACTTTCTAACCACCATGACTCCTTTTACCCATGACAATTTATGTTGTTAGTTTTGCAATTAATCACTCAAAACACTCAATCTCACTTAATTTACCAAAAGCCCAAAAATCAAAAACCCAATGCCCAATCACAACTATGGATGATTTATATGTCAATCATTTAATCTATCAAACACACGCACATATGTGCAAACAATCACAAGTGTATAGGCAAATCAATAAAATGACATAAGTGATTTATGGACGTGAGCATACTGGGCAATCATTATGATGAATTTTGATATTGACAAAGCAAGTGCATCCCACAAATTTCAGATTAATGAATTGGAAGAAGTGCATCTCGCAAATACAAAGATTACCAAGTCCAAAATGAAAATTTTTCATGATAAAAATATTGTGCGGAAGTCCTTTGTACCCTCTCAAAAAGTCCTATTATATAATTCAAGGCTCCACCTATTTCTGAGAAAGTTAAGGTCAAGATGGATATATGCATACAATGTTAAACAAAATTTTGAACATGAGGCAATTGAAATTGAGAATCCATTAATAGGAAATGTTTTCAAGGTAAATGGTCAAAGACTTAAGCCATATAATGATGGGGAGGTGATCAAGCATTGGTTAAAGTCAAATCCTCAAAGACTTGGTCCAAAGTCAACTTCAAACAATTGGGGTGAATAGGTGTGGTGGCGATGGGAGGGCTCCAAGCCTCTTGCACATTCAACCAAATTCATTCTTCTATGGATTTTAGAAACACTCCCATGAGAACTTTCCACTACGTGAAATTAGACCCATCGAAGAACCGTCTTCTTTTTGACAATCCATTTAAGACTAACTAGTTATAATGATAGATCTTAAGAAGTAAAAGCACCTAGGTGTGTCTATGTGCAACTCAAGGCAACTACGCTATGTTTTGAGAGGGGGAAGAAATGACGTGGATATTCCCTCACGATTATACACATGGAATGCATGACACTAAGTAGAAAGGGGAGGGGGTGAATAGGTTTTTTGATTTTAGCTCAATTAAATACCAATTAAAACCTAATTCTACCTCAAATACCTCTTCTCACTTGAAATTAACAATTAATGGTGAAAACCACTCTTTGACCACCATGACTCCTTTTACCCATGAGAACTGATGTTGTTAGTTTTGCAATTAATCACACAAAAGACTCAATCTCACTCAAGCTACCAAATGCCCAAAACTCAAAAACCCAAAGCCCAATCACAACTGTGGATGATTTATATGTCAAGCATTCAATCTATTACCACATAGTGCACATATGTGCAAACAATCACAAGTGTATAAGCAAAGCAATAAATGACATAAGTGATTTATGGACGCGAAAACCTTTTTTGAGAAAAATAGCGAGGAACCTTTTCGATTCACCAAAACCTAATGAACTATCCCAAAGGCAATGTACAAGGACTCAAGTCTTATATCTCAACCAATATCATGATTAGATGCTTCATTCCTTCATTTTAACTCTCCACCAATGGGCCTTCTTCGACGTTATGTGTACCTTCACTCTGAATCACCTCCACAAAGGTCCTAAATGCCTCAAGCAATCATGCGCATGCCAACGATCCCTAGTATGCACACACTAATGGGTTTGGTTTAAACAATTTAGGATCTTCAACATCAAATTCTGAAATTGGGTAGAATCTTTAGAAGGTAGCCTTGGGTTTTAGTGACATAGGCTTGTGGTGGAAGCTCTCTAGAGTCTAAGATAGATTTCTTTCTCAAAAATCAATCTAATGGCTTCCCTAGTAGTAGGAATGAAAACTCCATATTTATCGATTCAGAATAAGAATAATCTTGGTCAACAAGAAAACTCAAATGCACGAACGATCACTTGATCGATGGGAGGGCAATCATAGGGCGCTGATCGCTAGAATAAAAAGTTTATTTTAAACTGATCTAGGAGAACAAATTGCTTGAGCGACCCCAGAGGGCGGGCTATGTTCTCCTCCATTTGGCCTTTTTCTTTATTTTCTACTAAGTCATCAAGAGGCCGTTCTAGGTACGGCTGTTGAATATACGGCGGTCCCTACTGGTTTTTTAATCTTATAACAAAGCAAAAAACTTTTCCTCTTAATCACTAAAGGGCGTTGCTAAATAGGTGTCTGATAATGGCTCAAACTATATTTTTAAGAACACAAAATGATTTTAGAAAAATATTTTTGTTGAAAATCACCTAGGAGCCATACATGGATTGCTTTATTTTACCCTAATCATTCTAAGTTAGCTACCAAGGGATCATCTTATGTATCTAGGTGATTACATTTGTCCTAACCTTGAAGGTGCGTACGAAGTGTGAATGCCTCAGTGATGCTTTCAGATCTTGAATCTTTATAGAATCATGACCATGAAATAGGTTAAGATTTACAACATACTCCACGAAATTAGCCAATTACAAACATATATCTAACAACATGATTACAAACCTCTAAAATTATTCTTTAAGTAAATCCAAGAAATAACCTTTATCTGAATCATTGAGCTCTGATGTACATGTTCAGCTTAAAATAGACTAAGTTAAACTAAACGCAATAAGCTCATCCGCTTTCACTTAACGTTTACTGCTCTCTTATTTATATACAAAATAAATTTTTTGATACCCCAATGATGTCAAATTATTTAATTTCAAACTTATGTGCTTTGAAATTGAGTTATCCTACTAAGCTGCATGACACTCACCCTATATTATTTCACTCCTTTCATATTGGCTCGAGTCATGAGGATGTATATCTTCTCAGCTTAAAATAGACTAATTTAAACTAAACACAATAAGCTCATAAATTTTCAGTCCATGTTTAATGCTCTATTGTTTATGTATGAAATTAACTTTTTTGATGCCCAGTCATGTCAAATTACTTATTTTCAAACTCATGTGCTTTGGAATTCAATTATCCTACTAAGCTGGTTGACACTCACCCTATATTATTTCACTCTTTTTTAGATCGGCTTGAGTCATGAGGATGTAGATCTTGGCTTGATGAGCTTGTTGTGTTTAGTTTGACTTAGTCTATTTTAAGTTGATAATGTACGTTACAGTTCAATGATTCAAAGAAAGGTTATTTCTTGGATTTGCTTTAAGAATAATGTCAGAGATTATTAAGCATACAATTATTGGCATTGTTTTGGAACAACATAAAGCTAAAACTGTATTATTAAGTTGTATAGCACTCTTATTACTATGAAAATTGAAAACCAAGCACACGCCAACCATTCACCTTCAAAGTTAGAAGTCTTGTTAGTTTAAAGGATTCATATTCTTAAATGTCTCTGAAGTGTTGGTGATAGGTGAATACATGACTAAATGTTAGTTAAACCCCAATCCTTTAAAAGATTCTAAAGGCCAATTATGAGAAAAGAGCCCAAATTAGCCAATCATTAATAGGTGAGGCATAAACAACTAGGTAAAAATAATTGCACTTGAATTGTTGAGAGTACTTATGCTTAAAATTTATTACTCATTTGCAATGCTTAAAGAGCTCATGCTAATCACGCTTCGAAGCATATTTTAAAATTACTGAATTCAAAATAATGCTAATTGAAGCAATAAGGGAAGAAGGGATCGAAGAAAGAGAGAGTTGTCTAAAGAAAATGATAAGGATACTCACTATCCGGTCATGTATTCACCTAGATGATGCATTAGGATTTCATGCTAGGCTTATGAATGTTTTGATCTAATCGGAATCCTAATGATTTCAATGTTTGGTTTTACACAAGTTACACTTGAATTTGTCAAAGTTGAACAAAATTGTAATTACATGTGAGTGAAATTGAACTAAGTGAGGAGATATTTCTCTAGGATGCATGAAATTGAATTCTATATTTTTTAAAATGCCTTAGAATAATGTAATGAGATTATTAAATTTTGATGGAGCTATTATAATGAGAACATGTATAATTATCATGATTAATGACATTGTGCATATTTACGATTAATTGAAAATTGAATTACATTAAGTTCAAGTTTCATCCATAAATTTGCATATAGTTGCATATTAGTTGTTCAAACATCAATGCATTAATTTGAGGGCTCAAGTGAGGCAATTGGAAGTGGGCTAGACAACAAAAGAGGATCAAACAGTGGTTTTCCCCAGAGCTCGCTTGAGTGGCCTCCTACGTCACTCGAGTGGTTTGAATCAAGTTTTGGTCCAGGGAGATTAAAAGCTGAATTTTTGAAGGAAATATTTCATTTTCTTCACTTCCAAACATAAGTTCACCCATATTCTTTGTAAACTCCCACATTCGTATTATCAAATATAGCAATGTAATTATGTTTTTAAAATGCTAATATACGTAATGGAGTATGCATGAACTAAGTAGATGGTAAGAGTAGAGATAAAAATGTTAATAGTGTAGAATCGGATAAATATTTAGTTCAAACTTAGTTTTGACGTGTAAATATATGAAACTGTTTGCAATAGAACTTATACCAACTATGTTGGATGTATAAATATATGTTGTATAAGTTTAGGTTGATTTTGGAAGGGTTTGAAATGAAAAATAGAGGAAATAGGCAAATTTGGACAGGACCTATCGGTAGTACGCTGTCCAGTGAATCCGAACTATCGGTAGTTAACAAGTAGTAAGTGGCTAGTGAATCTGAACTACCGGTAGTGAACAGGTAGTAAATGTCCAGTAGATTCAAACTACTGGTAGTCAACAGGTAGTAAGTGGCTAGTAGATCCAAACTACTGGTAGCTCAACAGGTAGTAAATTGCCAGTGGATCCGAACTACCGGTAGCTCGATATGAACTACCGGTAGATTGTTAAAAAAATCGGGATTTTCTGTTTTAAAAACCCCACTTTCACTCCATTTGCTCCCATTCTTTCACACCACTCTCACCCCACACCTCTTAGAACCCTAATAGAAAGACTTAGAGAGGAAGAGAGAAAGGGAAAATAAGAGTTTTAAGGGTGATTCAAGATCAAATCTTCTTGTCCTTCACACCAAAGCCAAGGAGAAAGGTAGGGGTTTTCTTCCTATTCTCTTACATTGAGGCTAGGGCTTAATTATATGTATTCTTTGGACTTTAAATCTTATATATATGTTATGAAATCATCATTCCTTGGTCTTTTGCAATTATTAGCATGTTTTAAACAAAGTTAGGGTTGAATACCCATGAAATCTCATTTTCTTGATATAAAACCCTAGTTTTCAAAAGAGATGGACTTTCTTCTTGATTCTTCCTTTGTTCTTGACTTTGAAACTTTAGTGTTTGGTGTTGAGTAACAAAATGATATTGATGATGATCTCTTGCATTTTCTTCAATTGTTCTATTGAAACACTACATGTGAAATTGGGGATTTATGGAATTGTTATTATTTGAGGAAATTATTGGTATTGTATCTCTTGTGTGGTTGTTAGATAAACATGGGCTACTATTGATCGGGTATCTTGGAGTGTGTAGACGCCTTCTTACTCCGTGTGAGTTTAAACTTTTTCTACTACCCGTAGTGGGGTTAGTGCCTTCCGAGGACTAAACCATTATCGCTTACGGGGTATCATGGAAAAAGGGGTTAGTATACTACTCTTTGGTTTGATACGTTACTGTCATGGTGTTGGAATACACCCTTCCTAAAGGTTGGACATCCTTGCGAGGATTTCTGTGGGTTGTACGTGGGTCATGATATTTTCGATGGTATTCATGCGAGGTCTTACTTCATACCAAAGATACGAATTCAGTGGTGGGTTATTGTTCATTGTACTAGAAATAGTTTCTACAAGAATTTTGGGAAGTATGAAATTTCGCAAGAACTTGGGAGAAATGGTTTATGGTGGAATGGATTATTAGTCGTATATAGGTTTCACGTATGCATTAAATTATTGTTGTTGCTTAAACTTGAGATATGTTTAAATGTCCCTGTTTTATTTCAAAATTCATATGTGCTATTTGTGAAAGGTGACCGATCATTTTTATATGCTTTTCTAAACCTTGTTCGAGTTTGGGAGGAATGTTGCTACAGAGCTTAGTGCTCACCCCTTATAAACTATATTTTTTAAATTTTGGTCTAGAGGAAGAGCTTGGGGTTGAGGAGCCGACACATAGGGAAGCTCCACTAGATGGGCTCGTGGATCCCGAGGTGGATGTCTAGAGTTATACTCGCCTAGGTGCTAGACTAGGAAATTTCTTTTAGGGCTATGTACAGACTAATCTTTTGTTATTCCGCTACAAGTTTAAATGTGATTCTTTTGGGATGTAATTATCGTAGTTGATTACATTCTTTTGGGATGTAATGACCATGGTTGGCCTATTCTTTTGGGATAATATTATAAATGTTATATTTGATGGATGAAATTTTTTTAATGATGAAATTATTTAGTTGCTCTCATGATGTGAATGGTTAATAGATTATAATGCCGTCCAAGGTGGATTTTGGGGCGTTACATTCTTGCTTAGCCATTGCATTTTCTTGAGATGTAACTTCTTATTGAGTGAAATTTATAGTGTTTCAACTTCGGATTTGTGATTATCATCTACATTAGCACTATTTCACTGATTACTTTGGGAAAATGCCACCGAGAGCTAAAAAGAGAGATAGGGCACATGCATCAAGTGGGAAATTTTGCTTTCAGACCCACACTATCGTGAGCTATATAGGAGATAGTTTTCGTCCATACCTGTGTTGGGTGAGCGAGGTATGAACTTTACTGGGGTAAGTGATACCACTGTCCCTTTGAATTTTGAGTCGAGAGGGTGGAGTGAGATATTTGCAGATATTTTCATGGAGTTTTAGACACACATTAGGGACATCACTGAGGATAGTGAACACTTTCTGACCTATGTTTGAGTTCTCTATTGGCCTGATTGCCTCCACCCTACATCTTCCCTATGTAACACATGATGTCTATCATTCTAGACCCGATTGTGCCATACCCAGGTTTCCCATTGTTTTATCTAAGCTATATGGAGCTCCTTATCCTAATGGGTAGAACTTACAGTTATGGTACCAACAGGATTTAATTAGGGAGTATTAGTTGATACACTTGATTGTCAATTGCAATATTGAGCCAAAGACTCACAGCTACATTTCCTACTCCACGAGCTTATCTCTTACATGCTATTGGTATAAGTGTGGAGATTGATCTTCCATGTCTGATATTTTGAGTCATTCATAAAGCCTTTGATGATGGGAGGATCAGTGATAGCCTACCATTTGGATCTCCTATCACTTGAGTTTTTTTGGATAACAGTGCACTAGCTTTAGAGACCGATTAGATGTTGAGACCCAAGAGACCTCTGAGGAAGGAGTCGATGAGACAGAGCGAACACATGCTTATTATATATCTGACCCCATGGAGGCAGAGATTGTAACGCCCCAAAACACACCCTGGACGGCATTACATTTTAAAACCATTCATATCATGAGAGCACTAATATAATCCCTTAAGAAACAAGACTTCATTTGTCATCCACGAATATTTACAACATTATCCAAAAGAATAAGCCCAAGTCATGGCTATTACATCTCAAAAATTAATTAAAGAAGCGCAGCGGAATAAACAAAAGAAGCTAGACTACACAATATTCCAAAAGAATGTCCTAGTCTAGTACAAAAGGAAAGGAGGTCGTTCTATGTGTCCACCTCGGGATCCACACTCCCATCTAGTGGAGTCTCCCAAGTAGCGGGCTCCTTGACCCTTACGTCCTCCTCCTCAAGCGGGTAATCTGAAAAATAGTAGCGATAAGGGGTGAGCACGAAGCTCTATAGAAAAATTCTCCCAAACCCATACAAGGTTTAGAAAAGCATTCAAAATAATCGGTCTCAATTTTAACATAACATAGATATATAGTTTGAAATAAAGCAGTGACATTTCAAAAGGATCTCAAGTTTATTTAAAAATATTACTTAAATGAATAAACGAGCACCACATACAAATAATAACCATTAATTGTCATAACCAATTCCCAACAATTCTTTCGGTAGGTGGCATACTTTGTGGTAACCTCCACCCCCCTTTAGGTCACCTTTGATTCTCAAGCATCCTTACCGGGAACCTCTTGAAAATGGATGAGCATCCTTACATGGAACCTCTCACCAATCACTACATTATTTTTCAAGCATCCTTATCGGGAACCTCTTGGGAAGGGGTGAGCATCCTTACAAGGAACCTCTCACTCATGTGTATCACAAACAACTCAACCAAGCATACAATTCCAACATTTATCTCAATTTACAAGCATCTATCCAAAATCCCCAAAATATATCATATAACAATTCCACAACCAACTAAGAAAATACATGAGATCACAATAACATTATTTTTCAACCCAACACAAAGCACTAAGGTTTCGAAATCCATAATAAATAAAGTATTTAGGAAGGAAATACATCACTCTCCAAAAATTAGGGTTTTAAAACTAGAAAAGAGATTTCATGGGTATTAAACCCTACTTTGTTCAAAACATGTAATCCTTGCAAAAAGTTTAAGAGAGGATGATTCCATAGCATATATATACCATTGATAGCCAAAACATACATATATAAATACCCTAGCCTCAATGTAAGTGAATGGAGAAAACCCCTACCTTGAATCCTTAGCTTTGGAGTGAAGAACAAGTATATTTGATTTTGAATCACCCTTGAATCTCTTGTTTTTCCCTTCCTTTCTTCTTCTCTAATGCCCTCTAGGGTTTCAAGAGGTGTGGGGGTGTGAGAGGAGTGAAGGAAATGAGAGAAAATGAGATGAAAATGAGTTTAAAATATAGCAGCCCCGAAAAACACTGTTCACAGGCTGTTTTGGGTTTCTCCAAATTTACGATTTTACCACTAAGAATCTCCAGTTTGATCCATATGACTACCCTAAGGTTTGTCGACGTTCTGAATTATTTTTAATGTTATTTTAACCTAAAAACATTTATTTTTATGATTTATCTCAAACCCAAGTCAACGTACACCCGAAACACTAAAGTTTCTATTTTACCCATCCGAATCGACTATTAATGAAGTTTTGCAATGTTTGCAAATAAAAGGTGATAAGGGGTGTTTCTTAAAGCCTTTTATATTTATTTGAAGCCTAAAAGTACTCATTATTCTTATATTTTGATTTAGGATGAAAATGAAGACATTAAATGCAAAACAAAGCTAATTGGAATATTTCGACATCGTTTTGTTATCTGAGCACAACTCTCTCATCCAAGCTCCGATTGAGATGATTCAAGATGCTATGGAATGATACGAAAGAGCTCTAAAACTTTCATGTGCTGAGTTTTGAGAGATATTGATTGCATCAAGGTCTAAATCAAGCTTGAAGTTACAATAGTGCACTGTTCACAGCCTGTCTTCGTCCCTTTTCCATTTCCAATCCATTCCTAAGCCAACCAAATCCATCCCAAACCTCTCCAACACATAGTTCTACACCAAACCTATTTAATACAAGTTCTAGGACCTAAAATTTCATATTTTCACTTATTAAAACCAAATTTCAACTATTATTTTTACTAACATTTTAAATCTCTACTTTTCTAATCTACCAAATTCAAACACACATCACTACATATATCCACATTTTTTTACCACAATTATTTACTATATATCTATATACATATATAAAAAAAATGCGGGGTGTTACAGAGATAGAGAGTGTAAAATTCGGGTAAAATTTAATCTTTTTCTTCAAAAAGACAAAATGGTAATTTGCTCCTACGGTACAGGTTGTAAACCTAAATTTTTTTAGAACTTGGATGACGAAATGGACCTCACCATTGAATTCATCTCATAAAATCTAGCTATCCTGTCAAATTTCATCAAATTCTGAGATAGTCGAATTTTTTGAGTTTTACAAAATAGTCGAGTCTTGGGTGACCCAAAAATGAAATTTTTAATAAAATTTTGAAATTTGGAAAATAATTTAAGTTAATTTAAAATAAAATTACCCGATAGGGGAAAAATCTAATTTCTCCCCCATTGGTGTTCAGTCATTACCCGATAGAGAGAGAGAGAAGAAAAGGGAGAAACTCTACCTTCTCTCTACGATCTATGGATCTTGGGTGCTCAAATCCACTCAAGCAAAGTAGGAAAGTTATTCCTCAAGTCGTGGGCTACGCAACAATACCAAAAACGAAGGTTTTCACCAAAGGTCGGAAAGATGAGATTTTGGGGGAGCTTGGGTTAGAGCTCGGGCTAAGCTTTTGGAGCTTCCCAACATGTTTTTACACTTCAAGAGGTAGGGTTCCTTCCTTCTAGGGTCTATTTTACAACGTAAGGTGTTAAATTGAAATGGGTAGGTTGATAGAGATATATATCACTTGCCTATGTTTGTGAAATTGATAAAAGGGATATGAAAATGGGTAAAGAAATAGTTTAAAATAAATTTCTAGCATGGAATTGGTATGTGGTAATTACTTGTGTAATTCCATGGAAATTAATGTTATGTGGGTATGCTATGTGTTTATATTATGTCTTTGTGAATAAAGTGTGTTATTTGCATATATTATGTAATAACATACTTGTGATGTATTGTTGGATATAAAAATGTTGATGTATGCTTATAGATATATCGATATTGGGATAGAATTGGTAATTATATGCTTTCGATATGAATTCCCATGAAATATGTATAAATGTGGTAAAATTTACTCATATGACATTCATTACATATGGGGCATGACATCGATATAGCAATGGTGCATTACATTGCATTTGCACGAGGCATCGCATCCATAGGCACAAGACATGGGTGCGTGCATGATTTGATCAAGCACCATACTTGGTGGTTGATAGGTGGGCTCGGGAAATTTAGATTGAAAATTCAACTGAGTCACACAGCTGTATGAAAATTGGGTTGGGGTTAGCAAGAAGGGCTAGACAATCCCTCGGGTGAGAGGCCGATTGATATAAGAGCCTATAAAGTGTGTCGGTGTACACAGAACTGTTGGTGGAAGTCCATCAATTCCGTGTCGATTGGGTGCCATTGGTGTAAGTCCATAAATACCCACCCTATGACACCCCTAAAATCGGGGGTCCCATTGACCACCCGTCAACCTGTAGAAATACCTGTGATTGTCGTATAACCCGACATCACGTCTATCACATCCCTGTAATCAGGATTACAACCCATACGTGGATCTGTGTTTTCTTTAATTCATTTAATCCCATCGAGGTTCAACATACCCCAATGTATCTCATTTAAAGCCCATTTTTGTCATTGGAACCAAAGAACACATAGTCCAATAGCATGACAATGCATTCTTAAAGTTTCAGATTTTTAGAAAACCTTCTGGAAGGTTTTTGTTCGACCTTTCAGAAGGTTTTACTAACTATAAAAGTTCTTTTGGAAGGTTTTGTCTACTGGATAACAATTTACATTAACCTTCCAGAAGGTTTTCTTCAACCTTCTGGAAGGTTTTGCCTACTGGACCAAAATTTGCATTAACCTTCCGGAAGGTTTTGCCCAGAATTTTATGCTTCATTAGATTTTCATTTCCAATTCATCCAAAACCTTTCCAAACTCATTTCAAACATGTATAATGAAGTTTTCTACATTATACACAATGCATACGAGTTCTACTACATGCATTTACATAATTTACATGTCAAAATGGCATTTAACCAAAGTTTTACAAAAACTTGTTTCCAAAAGCCACAAACCGGCTTTTCTTCACCCCCGAGCCCCCGAATGCGATTTCTCTGCCGGTATTAACCCAATAGAATATTTCCTACAGAGGCTACTCCCCAAGCTAAGTGCATATGCAATGTTCATATACAACATTCACAATTATACAATCATTCCAAGCAAGAATATACATGCTTCATGTTGGAATCTACCATGCCATACTATGAATGAAATGAGATTCACTCACACACATCAACCTAAGCCTTCGCTGGCACTCTCCACATTATGTAATGCAAGTGTAAAACACTTGTCATTGATGAAATAAATCCAATGATCATCTTTGAAACAAAACTCATATGTTCATAAAAACCAATTCATTTCTAGATATCTCCCATCAAATGAATCATTTATATAACCAAAAATCATGTGTCTTTATTTGGGTAGTGGACTTTTGGTGTTGCACCGCTGGCTCCACACACCGATACACTTTTTTGGACTTGCACCATCAGAAGTGTATAAACCAATAGTCGGGCCTTGCACCTGAGGGGGATCTATCCCTTCTTGCTATACCTGACACAAGTTTTTCATGTATGCAACCGTGCGATTCAGTAGGATATTTAACCCCACTTTTCCGAGCCCACCCATCAAAACACCAAGTATGGTAATTGATCCAATCATGTACAACCTACACCCACACTTATGCCTAAGCCCTTGAATGTGATATTTTCATACACATGCAATGTAATGAACCATTGCAATACCAATGTCATGCTCAATATAATGAATGCCAACGAGCTGAATTTAACCACACATTTCAACATGTGTCATGACAATTTATATCACATGCATATAATGACCAATATTAACAATTCACAAGCTTGTTAACATAATCCATGCTATAACAATTTAATTTCCACTTAGGCATTTTATGCAAAATACCATCAAGTCACAACATTTCCTACATCATTCTCAAGGCATATCATTTCAACATAAAACATGCCCATAAAATCACATTTCTATGGAATTACCCATCAAGCAATTACTACACTCAATCTCAAGTTAGGAAAGTCTATTCTAACCCATTTCAATACTCCTTTTTCATACCCATTTCCTCTATTTCATATACATAGGTAAGTGACCTACATATATTCCCAAAACCTACACATTACATATAACATTTTAGGTAGGAAATGGACCAAAGTAGGAGAATCCTTACCTATTGGAGCGTAAAGTGAAGGGAGAAACCTCAAGAATGACTCCCAAGCCTCAAACCTTTGATTTTCCCAAAATTTCCTCCTTGAAACTTTGGTGAAATTCTTCGTTCTTGGTATGTACGTGTAGCCCTCTTCGTGTAGACCAACTTTAACTCTTGGTCCGAAAGATTTTGACCGACGAAACTTCTTGGATCGCAGAAAGAAAGGTGGAAATTCTATTTTCTCTCTTCTCTCTCTTCTAACATCTGAACCCAGCCGGTCAAGGGTGAGGAATATCTGATTTTTCAGATATTTCGCTCTATTTATACTTTAAATTGCGTGGTCCACATTGTCCCGCTCGTTCATCACTTTTGGGTCTGTTTTTACCTCAAACGACTTAATTAAATTTTGGTTTTTAGTTCAAATAAATTATATTTGAAATTTTATCCAATTATAAGGAAATTTTATAATTTTTATTTTTTGGGGACCTTTAAAAGTTCATTCGTCACCCATTTATCTCGTAAAACGTGTAAAAATTGACTATCTCAGAATTTGATGAAAATTGACGTAGCAGCTCAATTTCGTGATACGAATCCAACGATAAGGTCTGTTGCTCCATCCAAGCTCTATAGAAATATGCATTTTAATCCCGCATACTAGTGGCAATTTACTATTTTACCCTTTGTCAAAAAAAGATGAAATTGTTTCCAGATTTTACTCACCCCAAGAAAGACCCAGAGATTTTTAAATAGTCATTGGGTTTGTAACGCCAATGGCAGGGCTTGGAAAGTCAATTTTTATACTCATGGCATTGGATGGGGGAAAAAGGCTAGGGAGGGCTCAGGTTGAGTTGCATGAATGGGTACCACCTCATATCATGACATGGCATGTTAGATTCCAACTTAGACTTCTAAATCTTGGTTGGAATGGTTATTTCTTGTTTATGTGTTGCATGTGAGCATTTCATATGCATCTAGGTTGGGGAGTAGCCTTTGTAGGAAATACTCTACTGAGCATGACTCAACCTTTATGGGAAAAATATTTCAGGTGCGGGTGGTACGTTGGTGGAAGGCTCTCACTCGAGGCCTCATGTATGAAGAAAGCTGGAATGTGGCTCTATTTTGAGTTTTTGTACAAGCATTATGAACACTTAGTTTTGATATGTAAATTTATGGAAATGAATGTAATAGAATGTGTATGGACCTTGTATTAAATGAAAATCTTCATTATATATGTGTTGGATGGATGTAATATGGTTTGAAATGAATTGGAAATAAAAAACATGTGAAGCAGGGAAAATTAGACAAAGCATACTAGTATAGCCGATCGGTACAACTTTGTCTAGTAGGCAAACCATACCGGCATACCCTATTTCTAGTAAGCTCATCCTACCGGCAGGCCTTCCAAAAATCTAAAATTTTAAAACTGTTTTGCCATGCTTTTGGACTACGGGTTCTTTGGTCCCAAGGATATAAATTGATATTAAATGAGTTAAATTGTGGTATGTTGGACCTTGGTTAGGTTAAATGATAAAATGTATATAGGTTACACGTATGGGTGATGATCTCAGTTAAGGGGATGTTATTGACGTGATGTTGGGTTGTGCGACAATTACGGGTACTTCTGTAGGTTAACGGGTGGTCAACGGTTGAAAAAGGACTCCCAATTTTAGAGGCGTCATAGAGGGAGACAAGATGGAAGTAGAGCTACATACTCCTACCATTGAGCCTGGACCATCGAGTCATGCATCATAATTGAGGTAGCTGCATGCTAGCACCTCACGTACACCACTCCCCAAGACTCCTCCTGCTATTGTTCTAGATCTTTGAATAGTTATTAACATAGCTCTAGGTCACATACAAAGTAGTGTCGACTAGTTGTACATCCTCATGACTCTTTATTTGGATGCTCTTGACATAGGGATGCCTAGTGTTGGGATAGATCAGAGGGACATAAGCAGGGAGATGCAAGATCTTATACATTTGCTTCAGAATGCTAGATTTATTAATAAGGGTGACCAGTAAAAGACCTATCTGTAACATGGAGATGGTGATGATAGTGGAGTTGATGCAGTTATTGGAGTAATTTAGAGACTTTAGTAAGCTACCATATGAGATATTTGAGTGTTTTATTCATTCTTGGCCTATACTAAAGTACTCTTTTTTTTGTTGACTTTTATCTTTTATTGACTTTTATTCGTTTAGATTTTATTTATTTTTTTTGGTGACACACTATTAGTCTTGTTCATCAATGCTAAAATAATATTTTGACTTTGAGTTATATGCCTTGTTTGTCCCTTACTTACTTTACATGCATGATTTGCTTAGTTGTTATGCATTCATACCTTTTTGTTATACTATGATTATATGCCATGCTTGTTATAGGTCATCATTGAATGGATATTTGTAGCAAATACGAAAAAAATAAGTTGGGCAACTTGATTCTTTACCTTGGTTGTCGTGGGTCGTCATTAGATTGACATTTGTGATAAAATAGGGGAAAATATTTTAGGTACTTATGAGAGTAATCAGGGAGATCAACTCTTGACTAGTTAGGTATGTTTCATGTGAACTTAGTAAGGGGGAGTACATTTATAAATCTAGCATGAAGTCACCTATTTTACACTTATTTTATTTTTCACTTGTTATTTTACTTGTAAAGACCAACTAAGGGGGAGAACTTGATATGTTTGACATTGCTATATCAATAGGTTGTTAAGCATATGGGAAAAATTAATTCTTAATTAGATATTTTTACTTGCATGATGTATACATAAATATGCCATATGCTTAACTTGGTGCTTACCAAACTTGTGATTGTGCTATTTAATTCTCTTACATATGATGTTCTTCACAAGGTTCTAGTTTGAGTGGGGACTTGATCTTAATCGTACACCCAAGTATAAGTGGTCAAGCTGTAATATTACTTGTTGAAGTCCGACGACAAATCCATAGATAGCTATCTGTTGGAACTTAAAATAAAAAAGGGTGAAATTGTCGTGCGCATGGTGTGTGATACAATAGCCTATGGTGTGAGCTTAATACTACTAAATAAACACTTAAACTAAATTTTGATTATAATGGAGAAAAATGTACTCTTTAGTTCATTGATTCAACATGCATTCTTTTGTTTCACTTATGAAAATTTCACCTTACAATAATTAACTCCTGCGTCAACAGAAAGCTAATTGGTAGGTTTGATGTACATATATTGAACCATATCACAACAATTGTTTAGTTGGCTAGAAGGTCTATGCACCATATAACAAAATAAACCTAGTAAATCTGAAAGGTGAACCATCCAAAAGGTTTACTATAGTTATTCAATCAACAGATTTATAAAGACAGAGTTCTGGTTTATGCATTGAATCAAAAGCATTGGCTATGACAAGAGTTACTCGCCTATAACCAGTCTCGACTGTTATATAAATTCCAACTACGTGCATCATTATATCATGCATGAAGTATATAATAGAATATAGATGACATGTTATATAGCAATAAGTTTAGCTCGGTACTCATAACCATGAGCATATAAATGAAAACCATCCCTCAATTAAAGGGGGTATAAACATTAAAGTATAAACAGAACATCGACATTTTCATTACTCAAACAATATTACACATTTTTCACCTTTTACTAAAGAGTAAAAATGGACTACTCATGTTTCATTGCTATAGATGAGAAAAAAGAGTAAGTGTATCCCATTACGATAGAAAATAAATCCCAATAATTTTTTCACCAAGGAATAGTTGAAACATCCCCACTCTTATTACCAATTAAGGAAAAAAAGTGAGAGGTTCAACCCTCCAAGTAGAAAGGAAAACAATAAATGTAGAAGAAGAATATTTTGGCTTTGGGTTGTATGGTATTGCTCTCTTTTTCTCTCCTTGGTCTCCCTTTTGAAGTGGAGAAAAGTTGGTGAAAATGGCTCCTAGCTTAAATTGGCAGACCCCCACATCTACCAATCAGGAACTTTGTTTCAAAAATGGACCAATATGAGAAAAAAAGAGAGTAAGTTAGTTAAGGCCATCATCTGGACTTCACCACCATCGCTCTGGACAATGCCATGTCTCTGGATTCCTAGCATGTAGCCTCCTTTGTTAACTTTTTGACTTCGGCCCATTGGGATGGCATTCTCACCATCCGAATGGTGCTATATTGATAGATTTCTTCCTTCTTTCTCCTTTTTGCACTTTTAACCATTCAATTTTCCATAATTATACATGAAAGCCAACAAAACATATAATTCAAATATTAATTATAATATAATCTCACTTGACCACTTTAAATCAATTAACACACAAAATTAACCCTAAACCCTAATTCAATACCGCACTTTCTAGGGTTAATCAGACCCTCAACCAAACATTACTACTCCCTAGTAATATAAACAAATAAATTACATAATCACTTTCATAGATTTCAAGATTGCATTTAGCTTATGCAACATGCCTTTAAACCCCTAGGAGATCCCTAGCAGACTAGTTATTTCTCGTGAAGGTTTCCAGTAAAGTTACCTACAAAAAATCAACAGTTAAGATAAAATAATTCATATTTTTCATGCATAAAATTAAATCATCATTCCATATTTATGCCAGAATACACCCCATTCCTTATCACTATAAGAGTAACACACACCATTTGTAACACTATTCAATATATTTTCAGAAAAAAAACTCGTGTGTGGATCTCTTTCATTTCAAAAACACTAAAGAAATATCACAACCCTTCACAAAGCTATACGAAAATTAGCTTTGAAGTCAATCCTTTCCCGGAATGTCACTCTAGAAAGACCAAACTCATGTTTTAGTGTCTATCACTCAAAAATTACATGTGATAAGAATATTATAAGCAAAGCAAAGTAATGACACATGTAATATTTCAAAAGAAGGTTATTTGAATAAAACTGAAATTTGGCATAATCTCATGAAAGAATATCAACATTATATCAAATAGCATTATCAACACTCTCCTTTATAATAACTGATTGAAAAAAATACACATGCATGATTTCTGTAATAAAAAAAATATACTTTCTTAGGGTTGTAACATGGCCAAGAGTGTTAGTTTTAAGAAACGACGTCTAAGGGATTCAAAAGCTATCCTTTTCATTTTTTGGAAGCATACATCTCTCTTTTCTTTTCTAAACTCTCACAGCATCACATTCTCCATCTTCATTTTTTCAATCTCAAGCCTGTAATTACTTGGCCATTCTTTTCTTTTCAAAACTTTATTTCACCATTTTTCATTTTCTTTCTATACATTCTTTCCTTCCTTTTTGTTTTTTCTTTCATTCCAACCATATTTCTCCTTTTTCTTTTCCCGTACAATACCATCTTTAAGAGAGGGTGCAAAAAACTTAGAAAGCAAGGGTTGGATAAATATATTTTCATTGGCTTGGTCAACATATGAGTTTAAGATAAGAAATTTTACTTAGGCTCAATCACGATTTACTAGGGATATAATTTTGCAAAAGAAATGGTCAAGGCTCAAAATAATATTACAAATGACCTAAGATCATTTTTCAGCATTCATACACTTGCATGATTCTCATAAGAATTTGAACGGAGAATGCTAACATCTTATTCAATCATTGTTAATCAAAACAAGATTAATAAGATTATTCATAGAAATCTTACGCTGAATTGAAATTCTTACTTGAGTAAGCGTTTAAAATCTCTCCAAGCAAGATAGGTGGGAAATCAAATATTTTTTCATTAAATTTTCAAAAGATTTATTACAAAAATGTGTATCCCCATCACTTATAATTGCTTGAGGAATTCTGAATCTACACAAAATATTTTCTTTTAAAAATTTGATCATTGTGCAGCGATCATTGTTTCAACAAGAAATTGCCTCCACCCATTTACAAACATAATCAGTAGCAACCAAAATGTACAGATGTCCAAATGATGGGAGAAATGGTCCCACAAAATGGATACCCCAACAATAAAATATTTCAATAATCAAAATAGGATTGAAGGACATCATGTTTATTTTTGAAATATTTCACATCATTTGACATCGGTCACAATTTAGAGAAAAAATATGTAAATCTTTAAAAAGGGTGGGCCAATAAAATCCAAACTAAAGAATTTTAATAGTTGTTATCTTTGAAGAAAAATTCACTCCACAAGCTTCACTCAAAAATTTCTTTTTGTCAGACCAAGTACAATGAAAAAGAATAATACATGTGGCTAAATATTTTGCTATATCTGGATACCATGGTACTTCCGTTATTGCAAATAATTGCTCGTTAGGAAAAGTTTCTTTGATTGGTATTGACTCTTCTTTTGTATCATAATTCAACCTTAATAAATAATCAGCCACTACATTCTCAACTCCTTGTTTTTCTTTGATGATAAGATCAAATTCCTGAAGCAGTAATATCCATTATAGGAGATGTGGCTTAGCCCTTCTTGGTAAGTAGACATTTCAAGCTTGCATGATTAGTAAGCACAATAATTGAGGATCTAACCATATATGATCAAAATTTATCTAAAACAAATACTACAACAAGCAATTCTTTTTCTATTATAGAATAATTTATCAATGCATCATTCAGAGTTTTGCTTGCATAATAAATCGCATAGGGTATTTTATCTTTTCTTTTACCTAAGGCAACTCCTACTCCATAATCACTAGCATCACACATTAATTCAAAAGGTAAAGACCAATTAGGAGGTTGCATAATTGGGGCAAAAATAAGCATGTTTTGACTTTATCAAATACTGATTAACATTCATTATTCCAATCAAGTGGTACATCCTGACATAAAAGATTACACATTGGTCTGGATATCAAACTAAAATCTTTAATGAATCTTGTATAGAATTCTACATGACCTAGAAATGATCGAACATGTTTTACAGTCTTAGGTGGAGAGAGATTGACTATTAAATCAATTTTTGACTTATCAAATTCAATTCCCTCTACAAAAATTATATGTCCTAGAATAATGCTCTGTATGACAATTTAATGACACTTTCCCAATTCAAAATAAGATTTGTTTCCTCACATCGAGTAAGGACTTTTTCAAGATTTTCTAAACACAATTCAAATGAATCACCATATACAGAAAAATCATTCATAAAAACTTCCAAAAATGCTCTACCATGTCACTAAAAATGCTCAGCATATGGAGTTAAAAAGTGGTTGGAGCATTACACAATCCAAATGACATTCTCTTATAAGCAAAAGTGTCGAAAGGACATGTAAAAGTAATGTTATCTTGTTCATTGATCTGACTTGATTTATGTCATACACCCAAGTATAAGTAATAAAATTGCAATATTTCTCTCTTAAGTCTGAGGTCGAACTCACAAGGAGCTAACTATCAGGATTCAGCACAGAAATGGTAAAATTGTGTGGATGTACTTTGCAATGGAATAGCTTCTGGTGGGAGCTTAGAACTATCAAATAAATACTTAACTAAAACTTGGAAAGAAAATGATAAAAGATACTCTTCAGTTTGGGGATCCAATATGCATTATATTGTTTGTTTATGAAAATGCCACCTTAAAACAATTAACTCCCATTTTACTAGAAAGTTAACTAGTAGGTATAATGTATATTGAACCATAACAAAGCAACTGATTAGGTTAGCCAGAAGGTCTATGCACCATGCAACAATCAAATAACCCTAGTAAATCCAAAGGTAAGGTGACACCCCAAAATTTGGGGGTCCGTTGATTACCCATCAACCTGCGGAATACTCGTGGATATCGAACAACTCGATATCGCACCGTTGTGCACCATTTACCGGAATTCATAATTTAACGAAATTCAGGCAGAGTCTCCTTTGTACGGGAAGTTCTACCCAAAACCCAACCTATGCAAAGTATTTTCACATGACTCATCCGAGGCCTAATATAAAACATTGACCACACCGGGTCCTTTTATAAATAAACATTGGCCACACCGGGTCCAATCATCCATATTTATATCAAAACATGCAAGGTTAGTTTAACAATAGTCCATATAAATTATATTACAATTAAAAGATAACATGCTTAAAATATTATTTCCATAAATATTTTACATT
The DNA here is from genome assembly GCA_963454935.2 of Ilex paraguariensis. NCBI lineage: Eukaryota > Viridiplantae > Streptophyta > Magnoliopsida > Aquifoliales > Aquifoliaceae > Ilex > Ilex paraguariensis. The sequence goes on along the minus strand of CAUOFW020001865.1, from coordinate 22,394 downwards.
AACACAAAATAAAGCCACATTCGGCTTTCTTCAAACATGAGGGTCCAAATTGGAGCCATCTATCGGTGTATCTCTCCCACCTAAAATGCTTCCCATATAGGGTGATCCAATACTCAGTAGAAAAACTCTTACAGAGGCTACTCCCCACCTAAAATGCGTATGCAATGCACACATGCCACAAACAACTTCTTCCATTCCAAATAAGAATATGTTATTCAAGATAGAATCTCATAATGCCATGCCAAGTAATGAGACGAAACTCACTCATGCATGCTATCTCGAGCCCACACCAACTCCCATAACACAATGCGACGCATATGTGTAAAACAAACGTCTTTGATGAAACACATCCAAGGATCATTTTGAAATCAATCATATGTCATAAAACCAATTCATTCATGGATGTTTCCTATAAAATGAATAATTTATATATTAAAATAATGTGCCCTTATTGGGTATCAGATTCAGGAATCGCACCTCCAGCTCTGTATGCCGTTATACTTTTCTGGAATTTCACCGCCGGTAAGTGTATGAACCAAGTGGCCGGGTTTTTCACCCGAGGGAGTGTCTAGCCCTACTTGCTATACCCGACACACATTTTCTTATGCATGTAACCGTGCGACTTCGTAGGACGTTCCATCCCACTTTCCCGAGCCCACCATCAAGCACCAATGTTGGTGTTGATCACCCCATGTAACCATACACCCACACTCATGCATGTAGCCCATGAATGTAAAGCTATGTCATGCCCAATGTGCAATGTTGCCAAATGAGCTAGATCAACTAAATATATCCACAATCCTATGGTAATTCATATCATAAGCATATAAATTTCATGAATCATTACAATGTCAATAGATAAACAACACATATTAACATTTGTTCCCAAGACATTCTCTAAGCATGTTATACATTGTCATATCATAAAAATTTTAATTCGCACTTAGGAATTTTAGCAAACACCTTCTAGGCAACAATCATGTAAGCACACAATATTGCCCCCACACACATCAAATATTATCAAGTATCAAGGAATTATTTACGAAACTTTCACATATCAAATTTAACTAGAACTTTGTCCATACTTAATTCACCATTTCCATGACTATAGGTAAGTCATAAAATATTTTATACCACTAACCATTTCATATGGGTATTCTAGATTAAGAATCGACCCAAATAGAAGAAACCCTATACATTACATATAACATTTTAAATAGGAATGAACCAAGGTAGGAGAATCCCTACCTCTTGGAGCGTAACACAATTGGAAGAAAGCTCAAGAACACCCCAAAAGCTCCAAAAATCTTGATTTCCCAAATCTCCAACTTTGGATCTTCGGTGAAAATCTTTGTTTTTGGTACCCACGTGTAGCCCTCGTTGCATAGATCGACTTTAATTCTTGGCCCGACGAATTCCGACGGACAGAACTCCGAGGATCGGCGGAAGAAAGTTTTAAGAATTAATTTTTTTCTTCTCTTTGCCCTTTGTCGGTCGCTCACAGCTGAATGGGAGATATTTTTTCTCCCAAAAAGTTGATTTAAGAGGATATTTATAGGCGTAAATGAGTGGTCCACATCACACCGTATATTTCTAACTTCTGGGTTCATTTTTTGTCCCGAAACGATTCATTATATCTTGGATTAAGGCCAAATAAATTTTATTGGAATGTTAACTTAATTTTAAGGAAATTTTATAAATTTTATTTTTGGGGACATTTAAAAGTTCATTCGTCACTCAAATCATCTCGAAATACGTGTAAAATCTGACTATCTCAGAATTTGACAAAAATTGACAGAGCAGCTCGATTTTGCGATGCAAATCCAATGGTGAGGTCCATTGTCCCATCCGAGCTCTATAAAAATATGTATTTTAAAGACGCATTAGGATAGAAAATTACCATTTTGCCCTTTTTCAGAAAAAAGTTCAAATTTTTCCTAGGTTTCACATTTTTCCCCCCTTAGAAGAATTTCGTCCCCGAAATTTATATAAACATGCATATGCAACAGTCAAATAATGCTAAATGACCATAAGAATGTACCTTCATCCTCGAACAAGAAAGGGTAATTAGTACAAATAGTGTCCTTGTACTCCCATGTCGCCTATCGCCTCCTCCACTTCTCGGTACTGCCACAGCATCACTAGCCGCACAGTCTTACCTCGCAAAACCTGTTCCCGACTATCCATGATGCGCACCGGTCCCTCCTTGAAGGTCCCATCCCCATCAACAGTCAACTCACCCCAATCCACCACATGTGTCGGATCTGAAGTATACTTCCGGAGCATAGAGACATGGAATACCGTATGAACACCCGAAAAATTCGGCGGTAATACCAACTGGTAAGCCACTGCCCCCACCCTCTTGAGTACCTCGAAGGGCCCAATATACCTTGGCGACAACTTTCCCCGCTTACCAAACCTGACCACTCCTCTCTTAGGCATCACCTTCAAGAAGACATGATCTCCACCTCAAACTCTAGAGGTCACCGTCGTCTATCAGCATAGCTCTTCTGCCAGCTCTGAGCCATAAAAAGACACTTTCGAATCAAGTCCACCTTCTCCAAGGTGTCTCTAACCAATTTCGGACCCGTAGAAGACCTCTCTCCTATCTCCGTCCAATATACCAGAGAACAACATGGCCTCCCATATAGCGCCTCATAGGGTGTCATCTATATACTCGCCTGATAACTGTTGTTATAAGCAAACTCCACCAAGGGCAAGTGATCTTTTCAGCTATCCTTGAGATCCAGGATACATGCCGATAGCATGTCCTCTAATGTCTGGATAGCCCTCTCTGACTGACCGTCTGTTTGGGGATGAAAAGCAGTGCTCATCATCAACTATGTCTCCATGGGCTGTTGAAAATTCTCCCAAAAATGAGCCGTAAATCTGAGATCCCGATCCGATACCATAGAGATGGGTGCCCCATGCAATCAGATTATCTCTCGTATATTTAACTTGCAGAATTCCTTCAGTGTGAAGGTCATCCGCACAGCCAAAAAGTGTGTCGACTTAGTAAGCCAGTCCACTGTCATCCACACCGCGTCATGACCCCGCGATGTCCGTGGCAAATGAGTCACAAAATCCATCGTGATATGCTCCCACTTCCACTCAGCTACCTCTAAGGGCTGGAGCAAACCTGCTGGTCTCTAGTGTTCAGCCTTAACCTGCTGACACGTGAGACATCGACTGACAAAGTTGCCAACTTGCCTCTTCATTCCACTCTAGTAATACTGGCGACGAAGATCATGATACATCTTCGTGGCCCTTGGATGAACCGCAAAACGGGAGCAATGAAACTCCCTAAGGATCTCCTTTCTCAGATCCACCAACCGAGGAACCATAACCCTTCCTTGATACCGAAGAATACCATCTGAGTGAATAACCCAGCCCTCGTCACCTATACCTGTCTATACACGGTCCTGGATGGACAATAGCTCTGTGTCCTGACTCTAGGACTCAATCACCTTACTCAGTAAAGATGGCGTAGCCACCAAACTTCCCAAAGTACCCTGAGCCTGACCCATATAACATAGCCCGAACTGTCCCACAGTCTCGAGCATCTACCACTCCCGCGAAGCCACACTAGCAACAACTCCCAGTGACTTTCAGTTGAGTGCATCAGCCACCACATTTGCTTTACCGGGATGGTAAAGCAAAGTGAAGTCATAATCTTCGAGGTACTCTATCCACCTGTGTTGTCTCATGTTGAGGTCCCGCTGTGTAAAAATGTACTTCATACTCTTGTGGTCCGAAAACACTTCAAATTGTTCGCCATACAGGTAGTGACTCCAAGCCTTCAAGGCCAAGACAATGGCCGCCAACTCCATGTCATGTGTGGGGTAATTCTGCTCGTGATTCTTTAGCTGCCAAGAACCATAAGCTACTACCCTCCCGGACTACATCAAAACACATCCCAGCCCGTCCTTTGAGGCATCACAGTAGACCGTGTACCTCTGTCCTCGTTCTGGAACTATCAGAATAGGAGTCGAAGTAAGCCTCCTCTTCAACTCGTGGAATGCATTCTCACAAGAATCATTCCACACAAACTTGACCTCTTTCCGAGTCAACTTCGTCATAGGTGCAACCACTCGGGAGAAATCCTCAATAAATCGCCTGTAGTACCCCGCTAATCCTAAGAAACTATGTATCTCGAATACTGACTTTTGTCTCTCCCAATTCATAACTACCTCAACCTTTTTTGGGTCCACAGATACACCCAAAGTCGACACTACAAGCCCCAAAAACTTTACCTCCGTAAGCCAAAATCCACAGTTGTTAAACTTGGCGTACAACTGATGTTCTCTCAATGTCTGGAGAACTATCCTCAAGTGACCCTCATGCTCCTACTCAGACTTGGAGTAGATCAAGATGTCATCAACAAAAACTACAACAAATTGATCTAAATAGGGTTGGAACACCATGTGCATGAGGTCCATGAATGCTGCTGGAGCATTCGTCAATCCAAATGGCATAACTGTGAACTCGAAATGCCCATACCGCATTCTGAACGCTGTATTAGGGATATCTTCCTCCCTAACCCTCAACTGATGGTAACCAATTCGAAGATCTATCTTGGAATAGACCTGCGCCCTTCTCAGTTGATCAAGCAAATCATCAACCCTCGGCAAAGGGTACCTATTCTTGATAGTGACCCTATTCAACTGCCGGTAATCAATACACAACCAAAGAGTCTTATCTTTCTTCTTAGAAAACAAAATCAAAGACCCCCAAGGTGAAGTGCTCGGTCTAATAAACTCCTTGTCCAATAATTCTTGCAATTACACCTTGAGTTCTTGCAACTCAGCTGGTGCCATCTGATGTGGAGTCATAGAGATAGGCGATGTACTCGAATGCAACTCAATAGTGAAGTCTACATCCTTATGTGGAGGTAATCCTGGTAGTTCATCCAAAAAAATATCCTCATACTCGCACACAACCCAAGGTAGACCAAACTCCTGCCTCACCTCATCCACCAGGGTAAGGCTAGCAAGCCAACCCACCAACTATCTATGCGATCTAGAGTCATACACGACTTGTGGTAAAGCATACTGCTTCTACCCCTAAAACTTGAAACAAACACCTTTCGGCGTATAAGTCGTGACCCTCTTCCGATCAAAATCAATGAAGACCTGGTGTTCCATCAACCAATCCATCCCAAGGATCACATCTAACTCCGACATGTCCATGACCCTAAGGTCCACAGTGAGTAGAATCCCCGAGATCTCTAACTTATAACACCGACATATCTGATCAATTCTCACCCCAGCACCTAGGTGAGAACTCACATACAATGGCTTTTCCAAGGTCTCAACCTCTAAGCCCAAGTCTTTCACAGAAGATGCAGCAATAAAAGAATGCGATGCAGTAGAATCAAATAACACTCTAGCCTATAAGCGGGAGAGTAGAAATGTACCCTGTATCACAGACAGATCTGTCGGCCCAATCTGTGGTATCATGGCGTAGACACGCCCCTAAGTCCCTGAAGTCTTGGCTTGTGAGCCTTGGCCTCGTCCTCGACCCATGCCTTGGCCCATCTGGCCAGCTTGCGGTGTCCCCGCATGAGAAGTAGTAGGGTCTTGTGCTGCACCCTGGAACTGGTATTGGCTGCCCTAACCCATATTAGGGTAGTGAGGAGTATACTGCGTCTGTAGTTGCCCCACTAAAGTCTGAGACTGCGATGACCATGACCCTAGGATCCCTGCCTTTGAGGACAGTCCCTCTTCATGTGTCCTGGTTGGTTACAGTGATAACAAGTCCGTTGGCCTGCTTGATAAGAAGGGCTACGATTTCTTCCACCCTGGGAAAACTGACCTTGGCCTTGGCCCTGGCCCTGATGGCTACGACCCTGTCCCAAAAATCCTTGCGGAACAGAGGTCCGCTGTTTCTTCCTCGCACTAGAAGAAGAGGATTGACCCTCTTTCTTCTTGTCTTTTGCACTAGACTCCCGGATGCTCCTTGCGTCATCCATCTCTCTCTTAATGGCTATAGTAGTCACGACCATCGAGTCTAAGTCTTGCAGAAGAAGACCCACAATTTTACCCCGGATGGACAACTTAAGACTATCCTCAAACTTCCTCACTTTGGCCATATCTGTGGCCACGTAGTCATCAGCGAAACGGACTAACTCTGTGAACTTAGCCACGTACTCCATCACTGTCATCATCCCTTGTCTCAAGTCTCAGAACTCCTGAGCCTTTGCATGTCGAGCAGCCATTGGAAAGTTCTTGCCCATAAAGAGCTTCTTGAATTCTGCCCATGTCATTACCTCCAAGTTCTTGGAGTCCTTAACCCAATCCCACCACACTTGGGATTCTCCCTCTAGTTGAAAAGTTGTTAAACAATAACTTCGTGGCATCGGAGGTAATCTCCATAGCCCTCAAGATCTTGTCCACTTGTCGGAACCAATGGTCAGCCACCATACAATCCGCCCCACCCAGAAAGATAGAAGGATTGTGTGCCTTGAACTTCTGGAGGTGACTTGAACCTCCTTGACTCCCACTTCTGGAGGTGACTTGCACCTGTTTATGCAATAGTAGCGGCCGTAGCACTAGCTTGTGCAATGGTAGCCGCCGCCGCACCAATAGCCTCCATGTGGCTTGTTGGTCAAAGGCTGGTGATGGTGGTTGGTTGTTCCATCCACCCTGACGTCCCCTTCCTCTAGTTGCCATCTACACACACATAAGATAACAATAGATCAATTAGTTAATATCCCAAGTTAGGGATCAAGTATTTAGTAGACATTTACTCATTGAACTATACCGTTCATCCCTGTTTTTTTTTCCAAACTCCCAACGTTATGTTTTCTAACCCCAGTATATTCCCTTCCATATACATTTCTATCATGCATATCATTCACATAACAAGTAACACATAACATGTAGCAAGTAGAGCACATAACATGAAATGCATATGGAATGCAATGGTCTATACCCGTGCCCATCGAGCCCTAGGTTATTCGTATGCCTATGCTCTGATACCAAGCTGTGACACCCCAAAATCCGGAGGTCTGTTGATTACCTATCAACTTGCGAAATACCCGTAGATATCGAATAACTCGATATCGCGCCGTTGTGCCCCATTTATCGGGATCCACAATTTAACGAAATTCAGGCAGAGTTTTCTTTGTAGGGAGCTCTACCTAAAATCCAGCCTGTGCAAAGTATTTTTACATGACCCATCCGAGGCCCAGTATAAAACATTGACCACACTGGGTCCTTTTATAAATAAACATTGGCCACACCAGGTCCAATCATCCATATTTATATCAATAGTCCATATAAATTCTATTACAATTAAAAGATTACATGCTTAAAACATTATTTCCACAAATAATTTACATTAACACAAAATAAAGCCACATTCGGCTTTCTTCAAACATGAGGGTCCAAATTGGAGCCATCCACCAGTGTATCTCTCCCACCTGAAATGTTTCCCATATAGAGTGAGTCAATGCTTAGTAGAAAAACTCCTACAAAAGCTACTCCCCACCTAAAATGCATATGCAATGCGCACTTGCCACAAACAACTTCTTCCATTCCAAATCAGAATATGGTATTCAAGATAGAATCTCATGATGTCATGCCAAGTAATGAGACGAAACTCACTCATGCATACTATCCCAAGCCCACACCGACTCTCACAACACAATGTGACGCATATGTGTAAAACAAACGTCTTTGATGAAACATATCCAATGATCATTTTCAAATCAACCATATGTCATAAAATCAATTCATTCATGGATGTTTCCCATCAAATGAATAATTTATCTATTAAAATTATGTGCCATTATTACGTATCAGATTCAGGAATCGCACCTCCAGCTTTGTACGTCATTACACTTTTCTGGAATTTCACCGTCGGCAAGTGTATGAACCACGTGGCCGGGTTTTTCACCCAAGGGAGTGTCTAGCCCTACTTGCTATACCTGACACAAATTTTTTTATGCATGTAACCGTACGACTCCGCAGGACGTTCCATCCCGCTTTCCCGAGCCCACCATCAAGCACCAATATTGGTGTTGATCACCCCATGTAACCATACACCCACACTCATGCATGTAGCCCATGAATGTGATGCTATATCATGCCCAATGTGCAATGTTACCAAATGGGCTAGATCAACTACATATATCCACAATCTCATGGCAATTCATATCATAAGCATATAAATTTCATGAATCATTACAATGTCAATAGATAAACAACACATATTAACATTTGTTCCCAAGACATTCTCTAAGCATGTTATACATTGTCATATCATAAAAATCTTAATTCACACTTAGGAATTTTAGCAAACACCTTCTAGGCAACAATCATGTAAGCACACAATATTGCCCCCACACACATCAAATATTATCAAGTATCAAGGAATTATTTACGAAACTCCAAGATATCAAATTTAACTAGAACTTTGTCCATACTTAATTCACCATTTCCATGACTATAGGTAAGTCATAAAACATTTTATACCACTAACCATTTCATATGGGTATTCTAGATTAAGAATCGACCCAAATAGAAGAAACCCTACACATTACATATGACATTTTAAATGGGAATGAACCAAGGTAGGAGAATCCCTACCTCTTGGAGCGTAACACAATTGGAAGAAAACTCAAGAACACCCCAAAAGCTCCAAAAATCTTGATTCCCCAAATCTCCAACTTTGGATCTTCGGTGAAAATATTTGTTTTTGGTACCCACGTGTAGCCCTCGTCGTATAGATCGACTTTAATTCTTGGCCCAACGAATTCCAACTGAAGGAACTCCGAGGATCAACGGAATAAAGTTTGAAGAATTTATTTTTTTTTCTCCTCTTTGCTCTTTGTCGATTGCTCACAGCTGAATGGGAGATATTTTTTCTCCCAAAAAGCTGATTTAAGAGGATATTTATAGGCGTAAACGAGTGATCCACATATTTTTGACTTACGGGTTCGTTTTTCATCCCCGAAACGATTCATTATATCTCAGATTGAGTCCAAATAAATTTTATTGGAATGTTAACTTAATTTTAAGGAAATTTTATAAATTTCATTTTTGGGGACATTTAAAAGTTTATTCGTCACTCAAATCGTCTCGAAATACGTATAAAATTTGACTATCTCTAAATTCGAAACAAATTAATAGGGTAGCTTGATTTCGCGGTGCGAATCCAACGTTGAGGTCCGTTGTCCCATCCGAGCTCTATAAAAATATATATTTTAAAGACGCATTAGGATGGAAAATTATCATTTTACCCTTTTTTTAGAAAAAGTTCAAATTTTTCCCAAGTTTCACAGGTAAATCACTCAAAAGGTTTACTCTAGTTATTTAATCAACAGGTTGATGATTCAATGATAACGGGAGTTTCGGATTATGCATTGGATCAACAGCATTTAGTATGATAAGATTTGACCTGTCTATAACCAATATCCCAACTATTATATAAAGCCCAACTACATACATCATTGTATGATGCATGAAGTGCGTAATAAATATAGATATTGTGGTATATAGCATTAAGTTCTGCTTGGTGTTTATAACCATGAGCATATTATAAAGGTAACCATCCATCAATTAAGGGAGGTATAAAAATTAAAGCATAAGTAAAACATCGACATTTCCATAAAGTAAACAATAGTACACATGCATTTACCCTTCACCATAGAGTATAAACGGACTGCTCACACCTCATTGCTATAGACAAGCAAAAGGAATGAAATAATTCCAGTACAATTGAAAACAAAATACAACACGTCCTTCCCGAGGAATAGCTGAAACACTGTCACTCTTATTACCAGCTAGAGCACAAAAGTGGGAGAGGTTCAACCCTCCAAGTAAAAGGGATAAATAGCAATGTAGAAATAGAGAAAATTCTGGCTGGGAAGTGATTCTAGCAGGGCTTCGCTATTCCTTTCTTTCTATCTTTTCTTCCCTCTACCACTGAACTGAACTCTCTTGGATTTTCAAAAAAAATGACCAAAACAGGCTATTTATAGGCACCGGGAGGGGGCGTTAAGGCGACAGACACCCTGGCTAGCCAATACGAAGATTTTGTTGCACAATTGGACCAATAGAAGAGGAAAGAGAGTTGAGGCAGTTTAAGGACAGCCCGGACTCCACCACCACCGTCCAAACATTGGCAATCCTATGTTTTCTCCATGTTTGGCAGCCTCTTTGTTTGATGTATTAGTTTGATAATTGCACTTGCCTCCCCTTTCTTATTTAGCTTTTACACTTTAACCCTCCTAAATTTCTGTATTTTCCCTCGGAACCCTGCAAAACATACAAATTCTGCACTAACCCTAATGCTTTATAATGTAATCTTTGTAACCTAATTACGCACACAATTAACTATAAAACCTAATTTGATCATGCATTATTTTAGGGTTAATCACAGCCCCCAACCAAACATTACTAGTCCCTAGTAATAAAAATAAATAAACACAACAAAATCACTTTCATAGATTCCACGATTGCATTTAGTATATGCAACAAGTTATTAAACCCCAAGGTGATCCCTAGTGGACGAGTTTTATCTCCTGAAGGTTTTTAGTGAGGATACCTACAAACTTCAAGGGTTAGGATTCTATAATTCATATTTTTCACAAATAAAATTAAATCACCATTCCTTTTTATTTCTAGGATACTTTCCTTCCCTAATCACTGAGTAACACACATTAGTTGTCACACTATTCCATATATTTTCCGAAAACTTGTGTGTGTGTGTGTGCAAGAATTCCTTTATGTTTAAAATCACTGAGGAAATATCACCACCCTTTACTTTGCTATAAAAGAATTAGCCTCGATGTCAATCATTTCCTGAAAATCACTCAACAAAGATCACACTAAAGTTTTAGTGAAAATTACATGTGATAAGAATATTGTAATCAAATCAAAGTAATAGCACATGTAATATCCAAAACAAAGGTTATTTGAATAAAACTAAAATTTGGCATAATGTCATGAAAGAATATTAACACTGCATTAAACAACATTATCAAACACTCTCGCTTTTTCTGATGAATAGGAGGAAATAATACATATGCATAACTTCTAGAATCAAAAAGGACTTTATTAAGGTTATTTGAACTATAGTACCCATTTTTTATTTTCTCCCTTTTTGTATAATACTTTCTTTAGGAGAAGGTGCCAGAAAATTAGATAGCAAGGGTTGGTCAAATATATTTTTTCGTGGCTTGGTTAACTGATGGGTTTAAGATAAGAAATTATACTTTTAGGCTCAATCACGGCTTACTAGGGATATAGTTTTACAAAAGAAATGACTGAGGCTCAAAATAAAATCACAAATAGCCTAAGATTATTTTCCAGAAAATCATACACCTGCATAATTTCCAATTAATAATTTAAGGAAAATATCAACCATGTTATTTAATGAGTGCTAGCCAAAACAAAGTTAATAAGATTATTCAAAGAAGTTTTACCGCTGAATAGAAATTCTTACTTGAGTAAATGTGAAATATCTCTCCAAGGAGGATTGGCTCAAAAGCTGCATAAGTTTTAGTTTACATTCCCACTACATATGTAAGCTTAATAAAGGATTTTAGTATTTTAGAAGGTTTCCAAAATAAGGAATTTTACGTGCTCAAAATGCAGGTTTCTTATGAAAATATTAAGATAGTGCACAATTAATGTATGAAAATCCCGCGCAATCTGGTTAGGGTTATACCTATGAAGCATCAGAACGATAACATAACTTTCATCGTGAATCATATGAATTAGGTATCCTAACACTAGAAAATTTAAACAAAACAAACCATATTACTAACAAAAACAACTTAAAACCGTAATTTAAAACTTAAAACTAAAATGAAGTGCATAAGTAAAAATTTTGGTAAAAATAGTAAAAGCATAGAAATTCTAGAAACTTGGGTCACTAAGCTAACGGGCCTCCACCATACTATCCTTGAAGTGTACTCATGATCTCATTTGATTCTCCTTATAGCAAGCCATCCTTTGATCCAACTGGGTGATGCTAGTCTCCAATCATAACAGAATTTGACGGCCCGTCCTGTCATCAACTGGAATATAAGGTTATTCTTGTTGTAGCTGAGGCTCCTCTGGTGGCTGAAAGTTTGCACCTCCCTGGAATTGTTTGTGGTTCTTGTGGTGCTTCCTGCTACTCTTCTGCTACCCTCCATGGCTCTTTCTCAATGAGGTTTTGTCCAATGGTTCCAAATGCTCCACCGTTGGCTATGTGGGATCTGCAATGACTCATTTCTCCATGCATAACTCAAATACTAACATAGCAAATGGGAATGAGGGTTTCTTAACCTTAAAATTCACCATCACTTGGTTCATTATCAACTTGGAAAATCAATGGTGTGTCTCATTCTGAAGGCATACAAAAAATAGGCTCTCTTAGTGTAAAATTGATTTTTTTGGGACTGAGGCAACAGATTGTTCATAGTTATCAAATTCAAGATTCTGTATTTATCGGTTAAGCCCCCTTGCTTTATGTACTTATTCGGACTACCCCAAATATACTCTAGGTTCCTAGTCAACTCAATCCCAATGACAATCATATCAGGCAATGCGGTATAGGGATACTGTGGGTGCTCATATCTTGGGATCAAACTCAAAAAATTAGTAATGGTAGCTGATGTAACTTGAAACACAACTCCCTTAACGTAGACACAAAACTATCTTGGCTTGTTTTTTTTTGCATTACTATAAAGATCTCAGACTAAGTATTCATATGCAAGACCTACCAATTTCACATAGTTAAGCCAACCTTGTGTAGCCAAATTTTGGCTAACCTCTATTTTTTTTTCAAAATCTTCATATATAACAAGTTTCTCAGCAATAATAGTCTTAGAATAAAAATAACTATCATACCAAACCTACTAATCAATATTTCCAAACATAGCAGTGCCGAATACATTTTGACCATGGGGTTGTTCTTACTACTGTGGGGCTACTTTAGGTAGAGAAGAGGCTCATCACCTTGCTCAACTTGATGATGCTCTTGTTCTTGCTCTTGAATCCATGGATTTGGAATTTCTTTCTTGAAATAAGATTTTAAGGGATTTCAACATGTAGAAACTTGTAAATGGTTATGGGTAAGTGTTTAATCGAAGTAGAATTTAAGAAAAGTTGATGGGTGAAACAAATCTAAAGAAAGAAGGTGAAGAATGTGTTATTTTTTTTGAAATTCTGCTGCGAGATAGATGCTGGACTATTCAGTTTTGCGACTGTGGGCATTTATACTAGGAAGTGTTGTCCGAACACTATCAGCATCGAACAATTCTGATCCTCTAGAGTTCCTTTGGCTTTGCAGGCTGCTATCCATTGATATTCTCCTAGTTTTAGCTTCAATTTTCTAGCCTATAGTTTCAGAAAATCAGTTTAAATTCAAACTTTTACACATTTAACTATTGAATAACTTAAATCCTAACTTATTACACTAATTCATCCTATAGTTATGTACATTCATACAAATCCCAAGATTATACATCTTCGATCATTTTACGTTGTGGTTATTGTTGAATATTGGACCTCGGATGGATCTTGTTATTATATGATTGCATAGGTTGAGTTTTGGGTAGAGCTTCCCGTACAAAGGAGACTCTGCCCGAATTTTGTTAAAATTATGGTTCCCGATAAATGGGGCACAATGGCGTGATATCGAATTACTTGGTATCCACGGGTATTTCGCGGGTTGATGGGTAATCAACGAACCCCTAGATTTTGGGGTGTCACAGTCCCCAATGTATAACGATATGTAGTAAAATTATAGACAATTGCTAATAAGATTTGGAGGCGAGACAATTCCATAGTGCAAAACCCTGATCTTTAAAATAAACAACAAATAGTTAGTACTCCTATTTACAATCAAACACTTTTAAAGACTTTTCAAGGCACATATACTGGTTCCATTAACTGAATGAATGGAGCCTTTCGAGACAACTCACATTTTGATCTTAAATTTCTTGGAAATAAATGGAGCCTTGAATTATATAACAGGAGTTTTTGAAAAGGTTCAAAAGACTTCCGTATAATATTCTTATTATGAACAATTTTCATTCTGGAATTGGCAATCTATTCATTTTCATATGTTTCATTTCTCAGCTCTTCCAATTCATTAATCTGAAGTTTGCAGGATGCATTTGCTTTTTCAATGTTCATCATTTTGATTGCCCAGTATGCTCGATGTTCCAATTCCACAAGCAAGTCACATGATTTATCGTAAACTAGCCGATAAGGAGACATTACCAAAGTAGTTTTTTATGTAGTACGATAAGCCCAAAGCACATCAGTTAGTCTCAAAGACCAATCCTTGTGGTTCAAATTTTTTATTTTTTTTAAAATATATTTTATCTCCCTATTGGCCAATTCAGCTTGTTCACTTTTCTATGGATGATAAGGGTAGATATCTTGTGAGAAATCAAATATTTTTTCATTAGGCTTTCAAAAAATTTATTACAAAAATGTGTTCCCCCATCACTGATAATGGCTCTAGAAATTTCAAATCTAGACAAAATATTTTCTTTCAAAAACTTGATCACCATACGGTGATCATTGTTTCAACAAGGAATTGTCTCTACCCATTTGGAAATATAATCAATGGCAACCAAAATGTACAGATGTCCAAAGGATGGGGAAAAATGGTCCCATAAAGTCAATGCCCCAACAATTAAAAATTTCAATGACTAAAATAGGGTTCAAATGCATCATGTTTCTCCTTGTGATATTCTCCATTCTTTGACATTTGTCATAGTTTAGACAAAAGATATGTACATCTTTAAAAAAGGTAGGCCAATAAAATTCACACTGCAAAATTTTAGCAGCCATTTTCTTTGAAGGAAAATGCCCTCTGCAAGCTTTAAAATGGCAAAATAAAATGATGTGGCTAATTTCATGATTGGGTACACAACGCCATATTATTTGGTCTTTACAGTACTGATACACATAGGGATCTTTCCAAAAAAAATTGCGTACCTCTCTCAAAAATTTCTTTTTGATGTCCAGGTATTATAAAAAGGAATAGTACCTGTAGCTAAATAATTGGCTTTGCCTGCATACCATGATACTTCTGTCACTACAGGTAGCTACTCATCTGAAAAAATTTCTTTGATTGGTATTGATTCTTCCTTTGTCCAGTAATTTAGCTTTGATAAATAATCAGCTACCACATTTCCAACTCTTTTCTTATCTTTGATGATAAGATCGAATTCTTGAAGCAATAGTATCCATCTTAGGTGTCGTGGTTTAGCATCTTTCTTAATAAGCAAATACTTCAAGGCTGCATCATAAATAAACCCAACAATTGAGGATCCAATCAAATATGAGCGAAATTTAACTAAAGAAAATACAACAACAAGCAATTCTTTTTCTGTGATAGAGTAGTTCATCTGTGCATCATTCAAAGTTTTGCTTGCATAATAAATAACATATGTTTTTTTATCTTTTCTTTAACCCAAAATAGCTCCTACTGCATAATGACTAGCATCACACATTAATTCAAAATGTAAAGACCAGTCAGAAGGTTGCAAAATTGGTGTAGAAATAAGCATAATTTTTAGTCTATCAAAAGCTAATTGACATGCATCATTGCAATCAAATGGTACATCCTGACATAGAAGATTACACATATGTCTGAATATCAAACTAAAATCTTCTATAGAATCCTACTTGACCTAGGAAGGATCGAACATCTTTTACAGTCTTAGGTGGAGGGAGATTGACTATTAAATCAATTTTGGACTTCTCAACTTTAATTCTCTCTGCAGAAACTACATGTCCTAAAACAATACCCTGTGTGACTATGAAATGACACTTTTTCCAATTCAAAATAAGATTTGTTTCCTCACATCGAGTAAAAACTTTTTCAAGATTCTCTAAATATAATTCAAATGAATCACCATATACCGAAAAATAATTCATGAAGGCTTCCAAAAACCGCTCCAGCATATCATTGAAAATGCTTAACATACAATGCTGAAAAGCAGCTGGAGCATCACATAATCGAAAAGACATTCTTTTATAAGCAAAAGTGTCAAAGGGACATGTAAAAGTAGTTTTCTCTTGATCATCAATTGCTATTTTAACATAGTATAGCCGGAATATAAATTCAAGAAACAATAATATGCATAACCAACTATTCTTTCTAAGACTTGATCTATAAAAGGTAGGAGAAAATGATCTTTTCTGGTGAGGGAATTCAGCTTATGATAGTCAATACACATACACCAATTAGTGACTATACGCATAGAGACTAATTCATTTTCTTGGTTTTTCATGATTGTGATTCCAGACTTTTTACGCAATACATGTGTTGGACTGACCCATTTACTCTTAGCTATAGAATATATGATATCAGCATCCAATAGTTTAGGTACTTCAGTCCAGACAATTTCTTTCAAATGTGGATTCAACCTTTTTTGTGGCCGTCGGGATTGTTTGGAATCTTCTTCTAAGTATATAAAATGAGTATAAAGAAGATGACTTATACCCTTTATATTGTTATCGTCCACTTTGAAAATTTCTTTTCTTGGACTTCTGTCAACTTTGAAAATATTATCACTGGATGAGTTTCATCCTCCCCTAAAAAGACATATTTCAAGTCATTCGAGAAGGGTTTCCACTCTGGTTTGATAAGTCCAACACTGGGCTCTACAAATTTAGGTTTAGAAGGCAATAATTCTTCAAATCTAGGACTCTATGTTTCAATGATTGAAATATCTACAGACTCATCATTTTGTACAGACTCTAATGCATGTGACTCTTTCTTTGTGCAAGCATTCTCAAATAGGTGTTGAGTTAACAACTCAACATAATTTACTTCATGCAATTCTTCATCCTCTTTGGGCTCTTTTGCAATATCAAACACATTCAATTCCAAAGTCATGTTTCCAAATGAAAGTTTGATTAGAGTGAGGTAGTTATTGATACGGATGAGGCCTTCGAGGAGGGACTGGTGCTTGTCATGGATAGTCGAGAGAAGGTTTTGCATGGGAAGAATGTGAGGTTGGTAAAGGTGTTGTGGCAGCACCATGGTATGGAGGAGGTGACATGGGGGCGTGAGGATATTATCTGTGCTACCTATCCGTTCCTGTTTGACGATAGAAGAGGTACATTTCTTGTAATCAAAGAGTATTATATAAATTTTTGCATATGCATTTTGTTAAATGTGCATGTGTGTGTAATTTCGAGGAGAAAATTCCTTTAAGGGAGGAAGAATGGAAAACCCAAAACAATTAAATTCTAGTAAGAAGGGTAAAATGATAATTATTCATTACAGTACATATTGAAAACTTGAACATTTCTAGAACTCAGATGATGAAAATAAGCTCATCACTGGATTTTTTTTATGAAATTTAACTATCCAGTCAATTTTTGTCGAATTATGAGATTGTCAATTTTTTTGTATTTTACGAGAATATTAGGCAAATTACCAAGGGAATAATTTAAAGTTATTTCAATAAATGCAATCTAATTTTTTCATAAACCCAGCGAAATAATTTAAAGTTATTTCAATAAAAATGCACAAAACTTAACACGGGATGAGATTTAATTGAATCAGGATAAAATCATATTAGAAAAATATTACATTTGCATTTGCTAGGATAGAATCACATTCGTGAGTATTTAACATGAATGTGGGTGTGTGTGCATGTTTTTAATCAAATATCATCCTTAGCAGGTTGATACATGGGCTTGAAAAGGTTGAACCTAGATCCAACTGAGTCACACAGGTTGTATTGAAAATATGTGTCGTGTGTAGCAAGAAGAAATAGATTCTCCCTCGGGTGCAAGGCCCTGTTATATGGTTCACTCACTTCCCTATGCTGAAATTCCAAAAAAGTATATGTAGGTATACTTTGAACCTAAGGTGAGATGTCTTCGAATGCCATGTGGGTTTGGTTGTCCTTGGTATGATGTCCATAAATTATCCAACAAAAATGACACAAGATTTTATAAAATGAAAATTGCATGTTTAACATCAATGGCGGGGGTTTGGAATGCCCAAATGTATACGCATGGCATGACATGTGTTATGGGAGCCGGTGGAGGGCTCAGGTTTTGTAAAACCCAAGAAAAAAATTATTAAAATCCTAATAAAAGGGGTAAAATATTAATTAATTGTTAAAACACGGGTCAAAATATAAATGTTTATATAATTCAAATGATGAAATGGACCTCATTATTGGATTGGTCTCGCAAAATCTAGCTATCTAGTAAATGTTTCTAAAATTTTGAGATAGATCATGTGTTATAAAGCTATCGGGTGTCGCACAACTAGTAATTGTGATCAGATTTTATTCGCAGGACCTGAAAAATAATTTAAATTTAGTTCAATAAAAATATACTAAACTTAACATGAGACAAGATTTAGTTGATTCAGAATAAAATTGGACCCGTTAAAATTGAATGTGTGGTGCGATGTGGGCCAAATATTTAAACTGCATAAAGTCGAAACCAAAAGTCTTCCATTTATGTAAGACCCCATATTAAAAATTAAATAAGGATGCTATTATATTAAGATTTCTCCTAAGATGAATAAAATTATGGTATAAACTTAGAATTATTGTTGAAAGATTGATCATGAAGTTTGAGTTTTGAAAAAATTGACTTTGGATAAACTCGCCCCCCTACACTCTTATCTTTATATAGCAAGTAATCATTTCTTTTCGAAATGTTAATATTGTGAAACCCTGGTAAATATGTGAAATCATTTGTCGTAGAACTTGTACCAACTATGTTTGATGTACAAACGCACGTTGTATAAGTTTGGGTTAGTGTTGGAAGGGTTTGGAATGGGTTGAAAATAAAAAATCAGGGGTTTTAGGCAGCGTACTGATACTGAGTACCGGTACTGTAAACACCAGAAGCTAAAAGTGTACCCGTACTGTGTACCAGTATTGTCTGCTTTGGACCATTTTTCGTATAATTGACATAAATTTTGATCCAATGGTCTGATTTTGCTATAATTTTGACACAATACAGTGGACATCCAGATCTACAACCTTCATGTTTAGATTCGAAGTGGATCATGGTCACAAAGGAGTAAAACCGAGGTACTTCCACCAAATGGTGTGGGTACTAGTGCCTAAGTTGCCAAAGCTTTGGGAATAAGTATTCTTTCCTTCAAATGTTATAAATGGACAATAATAGAGTACCAAGGATGGTATGTTGAACCTTAGATGGGTCAATCGATGTAAACCTTTATTAATAGCGGTTCAGAGGAATAAAATAGTAATTTTAGTGTTTCGGGTATAAATTATTTTAGTATAAAGATAAATCACAAATATTTTTAGGTTAAAATAACATTAAAAAAGAATCCGGAACATCTAAAACCTTAGGGTAGTCATAGGAATCAAATTGATATTTAATGGAAAAACTGTAATTTTAGAGAAAATATAATTTTTGGCCCTGTGAACAGTAAAATTCAAGATTTCTTGGCTTTAAAGCACCAATTTACTCCCATTTTCTTCCATTCTTTCACTCCAATCTCACAACAACTTTCTTAGAATCCCTAGGAGATGATTAGGGAAGAAAGAAAGGGGAGGAAGGAGGTCTTTAGAGTTTGGGCTTTACTTGGAACCTTTGATTCAAGGTAGGGGTTGTAAAACCCGGAAATTTCAAACTTTTTCGGAAAAAGGGTAAAAGCGTAATTTGTCACTATAATGCGGGTTTAAAATGCATATTTTTATAGAGTTCAGATGGAGCAACAGACTTCACCGTTGAATTCATATCACAAAATTGAGCTACCATATCAATTTTTATCGAATTCTGAGATAGTTAAATTTTACACGTTTTACGAGACAACTGAGTGACGAATGATCTCACGAACGTCCCAAAAATGGAAATTATAAAATTTCTTATAATTGAATAAAAGTTCAAAAAAAAAATATTTGAATTGAAATCAAAATTTAATTAAGTCGTTCCGAGTTAAAAACGGACCCGGAAGTAGTAAACGTATAGGACAATTTGGACCGCACAATTAAAAAGTATAAATATAGGCTAATATCTGAAAAATCAGATTTTTTCACACCTCTAAGTCAGCTAAGTTCCAACGTTGAAAAGGAGAAGAGAGGAAAGAGCGAAAACCTATAATTTCTACCTGTCTCCTTCGATCCAAGAAGCTCCGTCGGTCGGAATTGCTTGGACCAAGAATTAAAGTTGGTTTACGCGACAAGAGCTACGTCTAAGTACCAAAAATGAGAGATTTCACCGAAGATTCAAGAAGAGGATTTTGGAAAATCAAAGCCTTGGAGTCGTGGTGGTGTCCTAGGAGGCTTTCTACCTTCTATTTACGCTCCAAGAAGTAGGGTTTCTCCTACTTTGGTTGATTTCTTACCTAGAGTGTACTATGGAATGAGTAAGGGTATTGAATAACATAGGTCATTTGACTGTAGTTATGGAAATGGGCATTGAAATGGTTTAAAATCAATTCCTAGCTTGGGTTGATATTGTTGTCCGAATTTGATATTGACAATTTACGTGCAAATATACACGATCAACAAGTAATAAAGTGATAAGTAGTATCATCCCACGGAGAATTATTACTAATAACTTTCAAGTACTAACTTTATATCAATTCAATTTTATTTAAACAATTGGAATTGAACTACGAAATTACTAATTGAAAACTAAATCTAAACTTAATAATCAAGGGTTGAATTTACTAGAGAAAAGAAGTTAAGATTAAAACTTCCCTAATGCTTCGTATAAACCTTTCTAACTCTTTTTCCAATTAATTGATCAAAATAAGTTGTTAACTGAGAACTCAATATTATTTATCAAACCTCTTTTGATAGTTATATAAAATTATCTCTCTCAATTAAATTACTATATTCCTATGCAAAATAAGTTGGAATAGATTCATTAAGTTCAAACTCTCATAAAAGTTACGCACGACATATATGTATCTTCCTATCCTATACACAAACCTAACAATTCAATCCTAAGAAGAATTAACTAGACGCATGTCATCAAATTCAGATCTATCCCTAGAATTCATCTCCCAATTTCATCTACGGAATCAAATTAATTGTTGGCCACACAATCATATATTAAGCACAAAATATGACAAACAACTCATGTAAGATCAATAGAATTAGAAACGAGAGTAGATTAATTTAACTAGACATAGGTTCCGTTGCAATCTTAATAATAATTTAGTTCATAATGTAATTGAAAGCCATCATTCTAAAATTAAACAACAGCTTAGAAAATCAAGAAATAAAAGTAAGAGAAAAGAATGAAAACTTAGGTGCAATCTTCAATCCTTCTCTAGCCTTCAAGACCAATCTTCTTCGTGTCGATTCCTTCGATTCTTGTCTTCAATTTTCTTCCAATTCCTTGGTTTTTTCAGATGTTTTCAGCCCCCAAAAGTGAGAATATATCACCCCACATAAACCCTAGCATATATGTAGATTTAGAGTCCAATTTCGGGTCAAAAATAAGTCAAAATTCGCATCATGAACCAACACAAGCGCGAGGGCGCTGTAAAAGTGCTCAATGGGCAGAATGTGGGCACACGGGCGCTGATTTTGTGCTGGAACAACTCTGGCTTTTTTTAATCCTTCAGCTCCCTTGTTGCTCAGCCTTCAAAAATGCCCCATTTGGGCTCCAAATTGACCTTGTTTCCTTTCAAATGATCTTGTGTGCTTCCAAATGATGATACCTACCAAATAACATCAAAACACACAAAATAAATAAAAAGAAACATAAAATAATTAAAAACTTGCAATTTCATCAAGTCGAAAGTACTCAATTCGTAGGTATAAAACCCACTCATCAAATACCCCAACTTAAATCTTAGTTTGTCCTCAAGCAAAATACTAAAAACAACAACCTATAAAAATTAATGAAACAACTACTCAACAATGGATCAATATGAATTTGAATAATGGCCCCAAAAAGTTATTACAAATAATAATTCATGGGGAACTTCGAAAGAGTGCGAAGTCTATCAATTCAACATACTCCTTAATTTTACCTCCGCTCATGACCCTTTAAATACATGGACATATTCGGACTATCAAGCTAGTCATCACCCAAATACATTTACGTAATCAAATGCTTTATAGGAGAGTACTCAATCTCAACTCTATGAACTTACGCTTCACATCAACATCTGCTTATGAAAGCAACCATATAACTAGAAGGTCAAAAGATTTTTTTTTTCTCACTTTTTTTTTCTTTCTCTTTTCCATTCATTTGGTGAGTGCCTTTTATGCTCCATCTCACCTCCTATTGAGCGAGTGAGTTTTACGCTCCATCTCTGCCTTTTCTGAACGAGTGCGTTTTACGCTCCCATTCTACTCACCACATGCCCCCTTTCTGTTTCTTGTTCTTGTCTTTCTATATTTTTTTTTCTTCTAACTCATGAAGGATCAAATCAAAATAATTTTCACCATTTCATTCTTTTTTTTTTTT